>JASAMX010013682.1:0-19148 GCA_030248175.1 Microlaimidae sp. YZB2_3 | reverse complement strand
ATTGCTGTGTATAAAATACAGACCTGTACACTGCCCCCCCCCCCGGGTTATATGCAAAATCAAAATGGGGGAGGGGCACGGGGGCAATAAAACGGGGGGCAGAGCACGGGGGAAAGAAAAAAAGAGATAAAACAAAAAAGCGAAAATAAGGTAATAATAGGTCTATAATGGCTTAAAATCCATTGAAATAGGTTAAAACTGCAAAAAATTCGCGACGATGGCGTCATAATAGGTGAAAATGGCGTCATAATTTTTTGGGTACTTTTTCATTTTTCCGTGGGGGGGGCAAATCCTCCAGGAAAGCGGGAGGGCACATTTCAAACCGCACAGGCTCTAAATAGGTATGCGAATTTTTGCTTTTAAACGCGACGTTTTAAGACGGGCACGCTTTGATCCAACAGAGCAACAGATTCTCTCGGTGTTCAGCAAAAGCAGAGTATAACGTTGGTCGTTGGTTATCTTAATGAAAATACGCGTTTATCGTTGGTCCAATTACATATTATACTATTATTATTAATATTATTATGAATTATATTTTTATTATTTTCTGTATGACTCTGAAATTTATCACCAACATTCTGGGCTACTTATGATGGGGAATAAGCTTTCACCATTATTTAGCCGATTTATTTTTATTTTATTTAGAAGAAAATTTTATTTATTAAATATTCTAATTTTTTGTAGCGTTTACTGTGGTGGAGTCGAATTATGACACGGATGAAAGAGTTCGAAATTCTAAACTGCTGATAACTTTCGATTACGTGCCTTTTTTATCAAAATTCTGCGAGATGGTCCTGCATCCCCGCTTCCGCCGATTTTTGACAATTTTTATCGCCAAATAGTAATAAAAAAACTCGAGAATATTATTTTACAAACGGGTGTATTTTCTTTGGTCTGCTAATGTCTAAATAACTTACGGCGGTTATATTGATACCAAGTGAAAATTTTGTTTCTGCTCGACTGTTCGATTGGGTTGCTTTTGAAATTTCGAGCTGGAAAAGTCACCTAGAAGTAAGCTATTATTCATTGCGTCACCGCTACGGTTGGATCACAAGTATTTGGCATAAAATAATGGGTAGGCAAGCAGCCCAGGCTAATTGGTTTTTGGGGTATACAATGAAACGTAGCTCAAAAATTTTATAGAAGGTTACCTATACAATTAATGCTTAACTGATAGGAGCTTTGAGACTTGAAACTCATAGATTTTAAGAGGTGCTATATTTTATCTCCAATATCCCCTAATTTTGTTGGAGGGTTTTAACAATTTTTAAATTTTTGGGGATTAAACCCTTATTCCATTTGTTTGTTTGACTTTTCTTACATCTTATACAAAAAATGATTTTACACAACAAACTTAATGTGGATAGACTTTTGGACATATTTTTTAAAAATTTTTTTGGAAAACTGTCCAGGGCTTGGCGCTGGACTGAGCTCAATCAAACCATCAATTTTTCAGGAATCAAGGCCCGAATGCAGAAATGTGACAAGGGCCCTAAGTCCATTTTTCAGAGGCTTATTTCTCTTAAGTGACAAAAGTAAAATCGTAAAATTTTAAATATTTGTTCTACGTACCTACCATATATATTTATTTTATAAAACTACAGACCTGTGCACGGCCTGAAAATGCCCCCCCCCGTTCTATTGGAGGATGTGCCCCCCCCCCCCCGTTTTATTGCCCCCCCCCCGCCAAAAAATGAAAAAGTACCCTAAAAATATGACGCCATTTTTAACCTATGATGACGCCATCATCGCGAATTTTTTGCAGTTTGTAGCCTATTTCAAATGTATTTTAAGCCATTTTAGACCTATTTTTACCTTATTTCCGCTTTTTTTGTCCCTTTTTTCCCTTTTCCCTTCTTTCTCTTCTCCTTTTTCCCCCTTTTCTTTTTCCTTCCCCCTCCTGCCCCCCCCCCGTTTTATCGCCCCCCCCCGTTTCAAAAAAGTCTGCCCCCCCCCGTTTTAATCGCCCCCCCCCCCCGTCCCAACCCCGGGGGGGGGCAGTGCACAGGTCTGAAACTATTCTTAGTATAAACAGTACCAAAATGTATAAATATACCTTATAATATTGAGACTAAATTCTAGTCCTATCTCTGCATATGGGCCCATTTCACTGGTTCAAACCCAGTTCCAAGCTTCCAGTGTTTTTTAGTTGAACCCCTCCCCCAGAGTTTTGCTCTGGCAAGCATGAAAATCCACTAGATTTTTGCTGTTTTTACTGTAAAATGCGGAAAGAAATTTGTTAAATGGGGTGGTTTTACCCTTTCCTCTTTTCCCAGATCCCAATAACGTGCTATTTATACATTCATCTAAGATAGAACCCTCATGTCGTCACCCTAGCGTGATGCGCACGCCGGATAGGACGCATTTATTTTTAGATAATTACGGAAATATGGATATGCTACAATTTTGGTTAGATATTTAAATTATATAACGGTGTCCAAAATAGACCCGGTTTAAAGCTCCTCCCTCAGGTACCGGGTCTTTAGAGCCTTAAGCAGGGAACTTAAAGCCATCGAAAATTTTTGGGAACTTGGAGCCACTAGCAATGGGAACTTAGAGCCTCTAAGAAAAAATTGGTTTGGGGTTAGATTTAGGCTTCGCTTAGGCTTAGGAAAACGTTTTAGCGATTTTTTCTTTCGGCTCCAAGTTCCCCATTTACGGCTCCAAGTTTCCTATTTTTGACTCCGAATTTCAGCTCCTAGTTCCCTTGGCTCTATCGACCCTAAATCCTCCCTCACCCTCTCCATAAATAAATCGACCCGAACTCGATTCGAATACTTCTGAATAACCAGTTAATTTAGGTATAATTTATTTTAAAGTCTTTTTCTCTAATCATCGCGAATTTTTTGCAGTTTTTAGCCTATTTCAATGTATTTTAAGCCATTTTAGACCTATTTTTACCTTATTTTCGCTTTTTTTGTCTCTTTTTTTATTTTTTACCTTTTTTTCTCTTTTTTTCTCTTTTTTTTCTCCTTTTTTTATCTTTTTTTTTCTCTCCTGCTTGCCCCCCGTTTTATTGCCCACCCCGTTTCAAAAAAGTTGCCCCCTCCCGTTCCCCCCGTTTTGAAATTGCCCCCCCCCCCCCCAAAAAAACCCCGGGGGGGGCCGTGCATAGGTTTGGTTGTAATTATAATTTTTGAACTTCAATTAAAATATTTATCCTTTATAAAATCGTATGCTATCATATCGTTTATTGTTGTAATTTTTTAATGATTATATAGTATATTATTTTATATTATAAATTGCTATTGACTCAAAAATGATTGTGAAATTTATTACTTATGAAACTCTAATAAATTGATATACTTAGTTTATTTCGCAAATAAAAAAGAAATTAGGAGTGGGTCTCCAAAACACAGAAACTGGTACAATCCTACAATGCACTCTCTTTATTGTATAAAATATCCTTTTATTTGAAATTGAGATTTGGTTAGTTGGCGTGGCGTAATGTTATTGTTGTTACGTCTACATAAACTGATCCCCTCCAGGTAGATTACACAAAAAGAAGAACTTGGGAAGAGAACCAAAACAACTCGGCACCAAAAGAGCTCGGGAAAGACTGAAAACAATTTAGTTTGATGTTTTTGAGCTCCAAAGTACTCTAAGAGCTGCGGAATTTTCCGATTTGTTAAGTAAATAAAGTTATTAATTATCTTTGTAAAGTGTGTATTAATGTTTCATACAAACACGTCAAACACTGAGAAAACACTAGTTGTGTCAAACATTGGCAACTCTAAAACTTGTTTTCGTAAAAATTCCTCGTGGACTTCAGCTGAGTTTTTTTCTAACACAGCTTTGTTGGTATAATTTTAATTACGATAATATAAAAACATATTACAACAAACGATTTTTTGTTGGCCTGCATGCATCAGTCTAAGAATATTACTTTTACTATTATTTTACTAAAAAAACCGTATCTAATATTGCTAAAAAGAAGCGGAGCTCTAAAGCCCCCCTCTACTTTCCAAAAACCGAGCTTCTGAGCATATGTTTAATTGTAAAAAATGCTAACTATAGTGACGTGACGTGTGTGAAATACATCCAATACTGTAAAA
Organism: Microlaimidae sp. YZB2_3; assembly: GCA_030248175.1. Taxonomy (NCBI): domain Eukaryota; kingdom Metazoa; phylum Nematoda; class Chromadorea; order Desmodorida; family Microlaimidae; species Microlaimidae sp. YZB2_3. Next base: position 15,093 of record JASAMX010013682.1, on the reverse strand, counting down.
TTTTACCAGAGGTGTAAAAACCTACGCAGTTAGTATTTCAATAAAAAAGTTACAAAAAATAAAAAAAGAGACAAAAAAGCGAAAATAAGGTAAAAATAGGTCTAAAATGGCTTAAAATACATTGAAATAGGCTAAAAACTGCAAAAAATTCGCGATAATTAGAGAAAAAAAACTTTAAAATAAATTATACCTAAATTAACTGGTTATTCAGAAGTATTCGAATCAAAGTCTTCGGGTCGATTTATTTAGGGTCGATAGAGCCAAGGGAACTAGGAGCTGAAATTCGGAGTCAAAAATAGGAAACTTGGAGCCGTAAATGGGGAACTTGGAGCCGAAAGAAAAAATCGCTAAAACGTTTACCTAAGCCTAAGCGAAGCCTAAATCTAACCCCAAACCAATTTTTTCTTAGAGGCTCTAAGTTCCCATAGCTAGTGGCTCCAAGTTCCCAAAAATTTTCGATGGCTTTAAGTTCCCTGCTTAAGGCTCTAAAGACTCCGTACCTGAGGGAGGAGCTTTAAACCGGGTCTATTTCGGACACCGTTATATAATTTAAATATCTAACCAAAATTGTAGCATATCCATATTTCCGTAATTATCTAAAAATAAATGCGTTCTATCCGGCGTGCGCACCACGATAGGGTGACATGAGGGTTCTATCTTAGATGACTGTATAAATAGCACGTTATTGGGATCTGGGAAAAGAGGAAAGGGTAAAACCACCCCATTTAACAAATTTCTTTCCGCATTTTACAGTAAAAACAGCAAAAATCTAGTGGATTTTCATGCTTGCCAGGGCAAAACTCTAGGGGAGGGGTTCAACTGAAAAACACTGGAAGCTTGGAACTGGGTTTGAACCAGTGACATGGGCCCATATGCAGAGATAGGACTAGAATTTAGTCTCAATATTATAAGGTATATTTATACATTTTGGTACTGTTTATACTCAAGAATGGTTTCAGAACTTATGCACTTCCCCCCCCCCCCGGGGTTAAAACGGGGGGGAAATTTTAAAAAAGGGGGGGGCAACTTTTTTGAAACGGGGGGGGGGCAATAAAACGGGGGGGGCAAGCAGGGGGAAAGAAAAAAAAGAGAAAAAAAGGAGAAAAAAAAGAGAAAAAGAAGGGAAAAGGGAAAAAAGGGGACAAAAAAAGCGGAAATAAGGTAAAAATAGGTCTATTTAATCGCTTTAAAATAACATTTAAATAGGCTAAAAACTGGCAAAAAATTCGCGATGATGGCGTCATCGTAGGTTAAAAATGGCGTCATATTTTTAGGCTACTTTTTCATTTTTTGGCGGGGAGGGGGGGGCAATAAAACAGGGGGGGGGGGGCAAATCCTCCAATAAAACGGGGGGGGGGCATTTTCAGACCGTGCACAGGTCTGTAGTTTTATAACATAAATATATATGGTAGGTACGTAGAACAAATATTTAAAATTTTACGATTTTACTTTTGTCACTTAAGAGAAATAAGCCTTTGAAAAATGGACTTAGGGCCCTTCTCACATTTCTGCATTCGGGCCTTGATTCCTGAAAAATTGATGGTTTAATTGAGCTCAGTCCAGCGCCAAGCCCTGGACAGTTTTCCAAAAAAATTTTAAAAAAATATGTCCAAAAGTCTATCCACATTAAGTTTGTTGTGTAAAATCATTTTTTGTATAAGATGTAAGAGAAGTCAAACAAACAAATGGAATAAGGGTTTAATCCCCAAAAATTTCAAAATTGTTAAAACCATCCTCCGACAAAATTAGGGGATATTGGAGATAAAATATAGCACCTCTTAAAATCTATGAGTTTCAAGTCTCAAAGCTCCTATCAGTTAAGCATTAATTGTATAGGTAACCTTCTATAAAATTTTTGAGCTACGTTTCATTGTATACCCCAAAAACCAATTAGCCTGGGCTGCTTGCCTACCCATTATTTTATGCCAAATACTTGTGATCCAACCGTAGCGGTGACGCAATGAATAATAGCTTACTTCTAGGTGACTTTTCCAGCTCGAAATTTCAAAAGCAACCCAAGCGAACAGTCGAGCAGAAACCAAATTTTTACTTGGTATCAATATAACCGCGACGTTGTTTAGACATTAGCAGACCAAAGAAAATACACCCGTTTGTAAAATAATATTCTCGAGTTTTTTTATTTCTATTTGGCGATAAAAATTGTCAAAAATCGGCGGAAGCGAATAGGGGACCGTATCACAGAATTTTGATAAAAAAGGCACGTAATCGAAAGTTATCAGCAGTTTAGAATTTCGAACTCTTCATCTGTGTCATAATTCGACTCCACCACAGTAAACGCTACAAAAAATTCAGAATATTTAATAAATAAATTTTCTTCTAAATAAAATAAAAATAAATCGGCTAAATAATGGTGAAAGTTTATTCCCCATCATAAGTAGCCCAGAATGTTGGTGATAAATTTCAGAGTCAAACAGAAAATAATAAAAATATAATTCATAATAATATTAATAATAATAGTATAATATGTAATTGGACCAACGATAAACGCGTATTTCATTAAGATAACCAACGACCAACGTTATACTCTGCTTTGCTAAACACCGAGAGAATCTGTTGCTCTGTTGGATCAAAGCGTGCCATTATTTAAAACGTCGCGTTTAAAAGCAAAAATTCACATACCTATTTTCAGACCTGTGCACGGTTTGAATATGCCCCCTTCCCGCTTAATTGGAGGATTTGTCCCCCCTCCCGCGGAAAAATGAAAAAGTACCCAAAAATTATGACGCCATTTTTTTACCTATTATGACGCCATCATCGCGAATTTTTTGCAGTTTTTAGCCTATTTCAATGGATTTTAAGCCATTTTAGACCTATTTTTACCTTATTTTCGCTTTTTTGTACCTTTTTTCTCTTTTTTTCTTTCCCCCCTGCTTGCCCCCCCCCCGTTTTATTGCCCCCGTGCCCTCCCCCCGTTTTGGAATTTGCCCCCCATTATAACCCCGGGGGGCAGGCAGTGCACAGGTCTGTATTTTATACACAATTTTACCAACCTAATTTAACCTTTCGAGAAATTCTTCTCAGTAAGAGACAAGAATCTCGAAAACCGCTATTTTTAGCATTTGGCATCCCAAATTTTGGGACATATAAATAACTTGTGCAGTAAACAAAATTTTTCAGCTCCCTCCAGTTTTGAGATTTTTTGTACGGATACGACATAATCGATGTCACCAAAAATGTCCTACTTTAAATTTACGAGTTTTAAAAATACTTCGCCCAAATATCCCACAGGATGACAGCGCTGAGCGCTTGGGGTAGGTACACGAGCAATTATTATCATCCTTCCACTCCATTCCTATTATATACATCTATTTATTATTTTTTATATCCGGAATTTTGGAAATTTCCAATTCGCCTGTATGTTGTTTTTCAATAATTTAATTTATTTTTAATATTTATTATATTATTAAATTATTATACCTGGTAATTTTGAAGTTTCTTCTCCAGTGTACGGGACGAATTCCGGCCAACTGGACGGTCTGGTGTCTAATAACTCGAAGAGCGGCGGTTTGCTGGCCAATAACAGACGCTAAAACTAACATATACTATTACCAAAAATATATAATATACCGAAAAATGTGCAACTCCTATATAAAAAAAGTACAGAAAAGGTGGCCTTTATAATGAGCCTCTCCATTTAAATGACACTCTCCACTATAATGGCATGAGACCATAATTCGGCGAGTTAAAATGGAGAGGAAGCTATATAATAGCCATTTATTGACTTAATTTCACTTCATATATACTCACGGCTCATATACTATTCCCCGGGCCGCACGAGTTCTGGTGTGGACGGTGTCTTAAACCAACACGGGGAAACTCGTGCGGCCCAGACGGTGTACGACTGTGAGTCTGCTGCTAGTGAAATCAGTCGATAAATAGCTATATAATAACTTCCTCCATTTTAATTCGCCGAGAGAAAATGGCTACTATGCCATATAGTGGAGTGTCCGTTAATGGAGAGGCTCATTATAAAGGCCACCTTTTCTGTACTTTTTTTATATAGGAGTTGCACATTTTTCGGTATATTATATATTTTTGCTATTACTATACGCAGGGCCTGTGCCAGGATTTTTAAAAGGAGGGGGCCAGACTCTAGAAAACTGAAAACGAAATAAAAACGCGGCGCGAAGCGCCGCATTTTGCGCGCGTTCGCCGGAGGGTCTGGGGGGAGTGCCCCCAGCCGCCGGAGGTGAAATTTTTTGATTTAGCATTTAAAAAGAGCAAAATTGGCGCTTAAAAATACCTATTTACATTGAATTCAAGGCATCCAGGACGGCAGAATCCACTTTCGGCATACCCCAAGAAAGAAGGTAGGGAGAAGCATGGTTCATAATGAAGTTACCTTCGCTTTTACCTCCCCCCACTCCCCTGGACCTCTATCTCATCTTCCTTATTTTTACCCCGGCCAACCCAGAAAGGGGGGGGCATGGCCCCCCTGCCCCCCCTGGCACAGGGCCTGACTATACGGTATAAACCATAACTACACTACGGTATTCGAATACGATACTTTACGGTTATATATCAACTTTAAAACTAACTTTATACAAACGTATTATAAAAGCTTATTTTATTTTAAATTTTTTGCGTTACTGACGTGCTACGTACGTTACATTGAGACCAGTTGGTTGGTGATCTGGACTCCGTCCACTAAGTACATTAGAGTGTCACGGTTTATATTATCTCGTGCCGGTTTCTACTTTATAATTTGCATTTATAGACTGTCGTATTTCTAAAATAACAACATAACGGGAGTTGTTACGTCAAATAGTTATTCGTAGCTAGTCGCAGAGGGATTTGAAGGCCTTCTCGGTGAGTCAAAACAACTTCACGGCCATTGACCGTTCTACAGCCGGCAGTGAGTGGCATATGCAGCCATTCATTATAAATCGCATTTGGTGTCATATTTCGGAAACATTAATACAACGATGCCTGATACAGTCGGTCGCAGAGGGAATCGAAGGCCTCCTCGCTGGGGCAGAAAAATTCCAGGACACACGATACTTTGGGACCCAAAGGGCCGCTGGACGAACCTCGCCGCAAGGGCTGCTCTCCTCCGAGAGTGGGAAAAGGGGGGTGAGCAAGGCGAGGAACCATAGGTGTTTTTTGGGGGGGACAGAGGGGTCCATATCCCCCTAGAACCAAAATTTTGGACCCCCCCCTAGAAAAAATTCAGGGGCCCCCCTCTCCCCCAAAGCTCGAGAGCGGTCCGGCCAGACCCCCCCTCTAGCGAGGCTGACCCCCCTCCCCCCCTCCCGACCAATTTGGAAGTATATTTTTTTATTTACTGTCAAAAAACGTTTTTTTTAGTTAAAAACAGTGTTTAAATACACTTTTTAGGCCTAAATAGGCTGTTTTAATACATAAAATTCAATATTAGACCTAAAAACACTTAAATTATTGAGTTAAAAAAATTTTGCTAAAAAATTGGAGCCCCCCTGACCCCCCCCCTAAAAAGCCAGGGGGATCCGGACCCCCCTGGACCCCCCTAAAAAATTTTGGCCTTCCACCCGGGGGTGGACCCTCCCTAGCGAACCCGACCAAAAACACCTATGCGAGGAACGTGCCGGAGACCGATCTTGAGGGAAAGGTCGGTTGTTGGCAAACGACAACAATAATTCCAGGGCCAGCGACGGGTCCACGGCTACCAGGGTCATGTGCAGTGTAAACGGGAAGTTAAAACTCAGATTTATATAATGTCATGCTTCTGCAACATCAATAAAACGGTACGGTACCTGACGCAACCTGTCGCAAAGGGAATCGAAGGCCTCCTCGGTGGCGCAGAAAAAACCCAGGGCCAGTGACGGGTCCACGGCGGCCAGGGGCATGTGCAGTATGAACGGGCAGTGATAGGAGGTGTCGTCGGCTAGGGTCGGGGGGTCTGTTTCCAGATCCACGGGCGGCTGGCACTCGTGGGGGTCCAGGTAGAGCACCTCCTCGCCCACGCAGCCTACGAAATAGAGGGCGTGATTGGGCCGCCCACCGATGATGCCGAGGCACTCAGGAAAGGAGAAGAATTCCTGGAAAAAAAAATAAAAAAAATTAGATATTTAATAATGATATTCTGCGGGGCTCCGGTTTTTGATTTTTTTTTTAGAACCGATAAAGTAAGCAGGTAGAGATATATTAAAACTAAAAGGCAAACATTAGGCCGACCGCCGAATAATGCCCAGGCACTCGGGAAAGGAGAAGAATTCCTAAAAGGAAAAAATCAAATTGATTTGATGTTTTCTGGAGCCTAGAGCTCCGGAGTTTTGATTTAAAGTTTTTTACAACACACAAAATTTTAAAAAAAAATTGGGTCGACCGCCGATAATGTCCAGGCACTTGGGAAAGAAGAAGAATTCCTGAAAGTAGGAAATCAAATTGATGTTGTTTGGGCTTCTCAGATCACAGGTGAACCGTGGATCCTACCATTCCCCCCTATTTTCATTTATGGTTAGAATAATAATAAGGTTAGGTTAGAAGAAGATATACGATAAATTAGGTACACAAAATTTACCTACGTTTTTTAATTATAGCTAGCGCACTGCCGCAGGGTTAAATCACCTCGTGGATTCCCGGCGTCGCGCCACGCATGATACTATTTGGAGCCTCTGGCTGGATTTAACCGCACAGCACAATTTTTGAGAAAAAAAATTTTAAAATTATTTTATAATTTTCCCGTCGCCAGAACAGTTCAGTCCAAAAACCGCTGAGAAAAATGCCACGAAAAAGAAGAACCCTAATCGCTCACATTGAGAAACTTGAAGAACCTCTTGAAGAAAAAAATAGGTGGGTTTCATTCAATTCTAATTTTTGAAATTCACATGTAATTTTTAGTTTAAAGCAGAAAATACATTAAAATTTACGAATGAAATTATTCAATATTTTTTGGCTTTTTTATTATGTCGGCTTGATTTAACAAGAAAACTGGAGTATGTCCACTGTTGAACCAGTTCTACATTTTAGACTGTTTACACTATTGTAAATTTTAGGCACGATTTTTAGGGTTTTAAACAAATTTTACTTAATTAGTTTTTACGTAAATTACACAAGGTTATTTTCATAGTTTTTCGTGTTTTAAAATCCATGTTTAATAATTTTAAGCATAGGTGAGAAAAGGAGAGGGCAGGGTGGGTGGGGTCAACGTCAACCCCCATAGCCTCAAAATTTGCCCCTCCCCCTCAGCCCCCATCCTTCCAAATTTTCGAATTTTTTACCCCTGACCCCCCTCTACAATATAAAATCTAACTCCCCCTCCCCTTAAAAATTGTAGGTACTTTTTTATACTGAATTTTCTTCCAAAAACGTAATTTTTTTAACATAAATTCATCTTTTTTACACTCTTTTTATATTAGAATATCTCTTTTTTATTCAATAAAATGTAGTATTACCAAAAATATATAATAAAGGAAAAATGAGACACTGAGAACAAACTGCTTGAAAACAAAGGTCCCATTTAAACGGGACCTGGTTCCATTTAAATGGGACCTTTCGATTTTTGGTCCAATTTAAATAGGATCCCATTTAAATAGGTTCCATTTAAATGGAACCTGGTCCCATTGAAATGGGACTTGGAAGAAGAAAAGAGAAAGAACAAACTGCTTGAAAACAAAGTGGGTGTGTTGTTTGGGTTTCATTAAAGAGCACTAGGTTCCCTAAATGGGATCTCATTTTTGGTCCAAATGGGATGGTTTTGGCATTAAAATGGGACTTATTTAAATGGGATCGGGATTCCATTTAAATGTTACCAAAAATTGAAAGGTCCCATTTAAATGGGACCTAGTTTTTCAAGCAGTTTGTTCCAAGTGTCTCATTTTTTATTATATATTTTTGGTATTATCCTATAAAAAGAACAATTATTAAAGTTATTATGGTTTAAAACTATTTCTCTAAGGACACCGGACTTTCAACAAAAACCCAAAACAAAACTAAAAAATCAAGAAAACCAAACAATTTTTTTTCATATTTCATATATAAATTTTTAGTATTTTTAAAAGTTTATTTTAAAATCAATAAAAACGCAATTATGATGTAATGTAAACTCTTGTGTCAACATAAGCCTATATATAAACTAAAAAAATAATGATTTATTAAGCGCCATCATAATCTTATTTTCTATTTTGTTTCAAGTTACCCCACGAATTCAAATAACCCTTACATTACTCTAAAAGCAATTTATGGAATAAAAAATGGCATAAAAATGCAGTAAGGACATAAGCGGAAACATAACACGATACAATATATATAAAAACATTTTTATGAAGTGCAAAAAGTATATAAACATGAAAAGTACTATAAATTTCAATAAACTTATGATTGATTAGGCACAGTTATAAAGAAACTTAAAATTCATAAAACGTGACTAAAAATGTTAAAAATATGAAAAACGTTAAAAAAAACATCAAAAAAGGCTAAAAAAAGTCACTAGATTACGACAAAACTGTTTTTGTTTTAACTAACCCCGCCGTTTCAAATAACCCAAAAAATCGATTATATTTTTTTGCAGTTAATTGAAAACAACAATATGAAACTAAGCGTCTGTATGTGATTTAAAAAACAATTTTATATTGATTTGAAAATTTCTTTATTAGTTTTAGAAAAAAAAAGATTCTACTAATTATGCATAAAAAGTTGGGGGGGGGGGTATAAAAACGCATTTTTTTCGGAAAAAAAAGTCTTTCAAACAACATTATGTATCTCCACAAAATATTAGGACACAGGATTAAAATATATGGTTTAGTTTCGTTAAAAGATAAAGAATCGTTTTTATTTTCAAATGCATGTCCATTGGTGGGCAGGGGTGGGGGTTTTGGGGGGTTATACGTATACTCCTCCAAAATCCCGATTATAGCCGACACCCCCCTAAAATTTGGGGAGTCCCACTACTAAAACACTAAAAATGAGGTATTTAAAGTATACATACCCCAAAAAAGATTTTGGAACACCCACTCCCAAATTTCGGGGGTCGGGTATTCCAAAAAAAAACAACAAAACCCTTCCGAAAAAAAAAAAACAAAATCGGGTAGGCTGCCCACCTATGTGCATCTGCATCCATAGGTGAGAAAGGGAGGGGGAGGTTGGGTTCAACCCCCCCTAGCCCCGAAATTTTGGGACCCCCCCTAGACGAAAATCTAGGCCCCTCCTCCTCCCAAATTTCTGAATTTTTTACCCCTGACTCCCCTTTAGATTTTGAAATCTGACCCCCCTCCCCCCTCGGGAAAATTTTAGGTACCTTTTTTATACTAAATTTTCTTCAAAAACGTGAATTTTCATTACATATTCATGCTTTTACACCCTTTTTATACATGAATATGGTTTTTTATTCAATAAAATGTAGTATTATCCTATAAAAAGAACAATTATTAAAGTTATTATGGTTTAAAACTGTTTTGCTTTGGACACCGGACCCCACCTGGACCTGACCCCCCTCTAGATTTCAAAATTTCGCACCCCGGGTCGACTACCTCCCTAAAAAGCTAGGGGGGGTCCGGACCCCCCTGGGACCCCCCTCCTAGAATTCAAAATTCGATTTACCCCGGCTAACCACCCCCCTAGCTCATACATGGGCAAGTTGGTCCGGAGTGGGGGGGTTAAACCCCAAATTAGGGGGGGGGGGTTAAAATCCGAGAAACGCAAAATATCCATATCGTTTTTTTTCTGGAGTGCATTTTACCCATATCGTTTTTCGATTTTGAAGGAAAAATAGGTAAAAAACGCTAATTTTAGGTCAAAAAGCCCTTTTTATAGCATTTTTGAGCTTTTTATTGTTTAAAACATTCATTTTGACCTCAAAACTTAAGTTTGGAGGCAGTTAGAAGTCATTTTAAAGACATTTTTTTCTTCATTTTTCCAAAATTGGGGGGTTAACTTTTTCTCCCCCCCCCACTTCTGAGTGGGGGGGGGGGTTAAACCCCACTTCACACAAATGGGGGGGGGGGGGTTAACCCCCCAACCCCCCCCCGTGCCCATGTATGCCCTAGCTTCCCCGACCGTTCTCACCTATGTCTGCATCATGTCAATATACGCTATAAACTTAGAAATAAACAGTTATTAAGCGCCAGCTTTATTTTTGGTTTTGTTACCCCACGAATTCATATAACCCCAGATCGGGGCGTAGCCAGGATTTCTGAAAGGTGGGGTGTACCCCATACAAATTTTTCAAACCGGGGGAGGGGTGGTTTGTACTACTAATTTTTAAAATACCGTTAAAAAAGACAATAAAAAGGGGTAAAAATTTTCGCACTTCGCGCGAAGTCACTATTTTCGCTTTTGTTTATATTGTTTTTTAAGTTGACTGCGAAAAATTTTAGATTTAAAAACGTATAACATTAAAAATCGCGCGACAGGCACAAGCCCAAAAAATTTTCAAAAAGTTCAACAGAAACATCACTTAAAAGCTATAAACAGGGAAATAAGTGTCGAGCGCTGAGCGGAGCGAAGCGCGAGAAAATTTCTTTTCTGCGAACCCCCAATTTTTTCTTTCGCCGGTGTCGGAGAATAGATCTTCCCCCCGGAAGATTTATTCCATGCGTTCTAGAATAGATCTTCCCCCGGAAGATTTATTCTGATTTACGCCAGAATAGATTTTCTCCCATCAGAATAGTATTCCCCCCCCGAAGATCTATTCTAGTTCAAACATCAGAATAAATGGTGTCCGGAAAAATACCTTCTGCAAAATATCTTCCGGAAAAAATATCTTCTTTCAGCAGTAAATTATTCAGTATTATTAAAATCTTTTAAAGGTTTTTTTAAACTTTTTTTATGTCGTTTTAGCTTGATTTTAAGGTTTTGCTTAGGCTTAGGAAAAAAACTTTTCTTTTGTTGAGATTTGGAAAGTCTTTCAAAAGATATTCTTTCCGAAGATATTTTGCAGAAGGTATTTTTTCCGGGCGCCGAATAAATCTTTCCTTCAAAAATTTGCATAAATTTAAAACATGACACGCGAAATTTTGTTTGGGCAAATTTTAAAAACATTATTTTTAACACAAATGTTAAAATCTTACATTTAGAAAAAAAATGTTGGTTTTTGTATTTTAATAAAAATAAACTTTAACTTATGTTTTATTAATTCTAAAAACAGTTGAGCATTTATATCAATAATCAAGTATTATTTAGTTGGTTTTCGCACACAAAACGAATACATTTGCATTAGTTTGTTTTGTTAGAGTATATAAAAATATGCCATAATTAAATAAACTGAATTTTTTTGGGAAAATTAATATCCCGAAATAAAGACTTTTTCTTTTAAGTTTATCATTTTTTAAGACAAGACAAACTATAGCAAAAAATGACACCAGCTGTTTAATTCCTTCCGAAGAGGATTTGATACATTGTTTAGCCTTAGTTTTTACTTTTTATTAAAACATAATATATAGACAAAAATTGAAAAAAGTAGAAATAAAATTTCGAATATGTGTACCCATAAGTTTTTAGTTTTTTTTTTTAATTTAAAATTCAATATGAAAACAAAAAACCTTCTTCATAATTCGACATTAAACAGGTTTACGTTTAAAGTTTTTTTGTTGTTTAGGTTGATTATTAGGTTTTGCTTGGGCCTCGGAAAAAAATTTTTTTGTCTTTTATCAGGAAGTGATTTTTTCCAAAGATATGCAGAATTTATTTTTTCTGTTTTCAAATTTGCTTCGAGTTCTAACTTTTTTCATATTCAAATGCTCAAGTGAGCTGATTATATATAAAACAAACTTAATTTACTGTTGCTTAATATTTTGAATTTAAAGTTTTAATAATTTGAATTTAAATTTTCTGATTCGGCTTGTTTAGGGTTCTTATTCCGCAAAAGGCCGGTTTTTTTTAAAATACTCTGAACATCTTAAGGCTGGTTCATACTTATGACAAAACGTCCTTTGGACAAATTCCAAAGGACAATTTTAGAAAAGCCTTTGGACAAGCCAAAACGTCCTTTGGACTTTTGTCTTTGAACGAAGTATGAACGCTACTTCAAATTTGTCCTTTGGACAAAGTCCAAAGGACAAGAAAGTAGGAACACGTTGGACTTTGCTTTGTCCTTTAGACAAAGTCCAATAGACGTTTTTCCGCTGTATTTGTCCTTTGGACAAAGTCCAAAGGATTGTTGTCCTTTGGACTTTATCCAAAGGACGTTTTGTCATAAGTATGAACCAGGGACGTAACCAGCGTTTCATTTTGAGGGGAGGGGGCGGATTGTAGTACAAAAAAAAATTTCGGGGGGGGGGGGGGGGGCTCCGCGCTCCGCCCCCCCCCCCCCCCCCCGAAATTTGGGGGGGGGGCGGAGGACAAACCGAGCCAATGCTATAAGCGGCAGGAAAATTTAGGAGAGGAAAGGTACATAAATCAACCAATATGATTGTTTGTTTTGCTTTCTGTATAGTACTTTTTACTTATAAAAATTATTGTACTAACTTTGAAATAACATTAGCATCAGGCAACATAAATAACGAGATATATGTATGTATCACTTTCTATAGTATTATACTATAGAAAGTGACCGCTGAGCGAAGCGAAGCGGAACAAATTTTTGGTTTTTGGGGGTCCATTGGGGTACTAAAATTATTTTAAAGTTTGGTGCCGAGCGATTAGCGAGGCGCTAGAAAATTTTGAATTTTTAGCCTCTGAAAACCCCCAAATTTTACTATCTGGCGACCATTTCGGGTGGGGGGGGGGCCGCCCCCCCCCCCCACCCAACCACTATCCTTATTTTTCCTCCTGTCCGACCGTTTCGGGGGGGGGCGGCCACCCCCCGCCCTCCGCCCCCCCCCCACGAGCATAGGTGGGCAGCCTCCCGGATTTTTGGGGGGTATACCCGACCCTCGAAAATTTTTTTTTTGGGGGGGAGGTGTCCGAAAAATTTTTTTGGGGGTATACCATACCCTGAATACCCCATTTTTAGCGTTTTTAGTACTGGGACCCCCCAAATTTTAGAAGGGGTGTCCGGGGTGACTCGAAATATAATAAACATTATTGGTGCAGCTTTGCTTTGATTGTGCTGTGAAACATTTTAGTGATTATTTTTCGTGGTGTGTAAAAAAACATAGGTTCTGGTTCACATTATTCTGACCATAGGTGAGAACGGTCGGGGAAGCTAGGGGGGTGGTTAAAAAATTCGGAAATTTAAGGGAAGGGAGGCCCCTAGATTTTCAACTAGGGGGGGGGGGTTCTAAAATTTCGAGGCTAGGGGGGTGGATCCCATTCTGCCCCCCCTTTCTCACCTATGATTCTGACTGAATAATGCATTCGGAAAAAATAACTGCAAAAATAATTTGCAAATAATTGTGCTATTAATATAACTTTTAAAAAAATACATTCGAGTAAAATATCTTTTGGAAAACAATTTCTTGCCTCTTTTTTAACAGTAAACATTTGGTATTTTTAAAAAGCAAACTACTAAACTAAAATATTGTAATAAAATTTGGCTTAATTTTTGTTTTTTGCTTAGTCTTAGGAAAAATAAATAGGAAAAAAACTTAGTTTTCCGTGCAACAGTGTGATTTTGAAAAATCCCAGGGACGTACTCAGGGTTTTATTTTGGGGCGGGCGGATTGTAAAAAAAGAGTGCAAAAAAATTGGGTTGGGGGGCTCCGAAATTTGGGGGAGGGGGAGGGGCAGAGCCCCCTCTTAATTTTTGAAAACGTTAAAAAAAGCAAAAAAGCAGGGATATACGTAGATAAAGCTGTATAATACACTGTTTTTGGCCTAATAACATATTATCTAATGTATTTAGTGGTAAAACATGTTTTCTTAGTTAAAAATTACATTAGCACAGAATGGCAGAGCCTGGATTTCACAAAAAAAGGAATTTAGAGACCTTTCAGACCCCTTGGCTACACCCACATTGTAAACCAACGCACATGAGCAGCATCTCGACTCCATGTTTTTAGGGTACCTACCCACCTATATGAAAAAAATCCGAACCAAGCCAATGCTATAGCCGGCTCGAAAATTTAGGAGGGGGAGATACATAAATCAACCAATATGATTATTTATTTTGCTTTCTGTGTAGTATTTATTACTTAAAATATTGTACTAACTTTGAATAACATTATAGGCAAGATAAATAGCGAGATATATGTATGTATACTGTAGAAAGTGACCGCTGAGAGAAGCGAAGCGGACAAAATTTTTGGTTTTTGGGGGTCAACTGGGGTACTAAAATTATTTTAAAGTTTGGCGCCGAGCGATTGGCGAGGCACTAGAAAATTTTGAATTTCTAGCCTCTGAAAACCGCCAAATTTTACTATCTGGCGACCATTTCGGGGCGGGGGGCGGGGCGACCATTTCGGGGGGGGGGCGGCGGCTGCTTCCCCCGCCCAACCACTATCCTTGTTTTTCTTCCTGTCCGACCGTTTCAGGGGGGGCGGCCGCCCCCTCCCCGCTGCGGGGCTGCCACCCCAGACCCCTTCCTTCAGCGCTAGTATTTACACCCCTCTCGGAACGCCCCTCCCCTGAAATGGAATCCTTGGTATTTGCACGCCAGTGAATTTTACCCATATCGTTTTTTTCTATAGTGCAATTTACCCAAATCGTTTTTCGATTTTGAAGGAAGAATAAGTAAAAAAACCCTCTAAATTTAGGTCAAAAAACCATTTTTATTGCAATTTTTAAATTTTTTTTATTTTTTTAGGCTGGTTAACAACCGACTCTATTTTGACCTTAGCACATTACTATAAAAGGAGGGACTAGATATAAATAAAACCAAACTTGTGGAACGTTTTTTGTAGAGAGTTAGTAGGGGTTTAAAACACTTATTTTGACCTCAAAACTTAAGTTTAAAGGTTAAGTTAACTGAAGTTTTAAGTTTAAACTTAGTTAGAACTAGAAGTCATTTTGAAGATATTTTTTTCTTCATTTTTTCAAAATTGGGAGGGGGAGTGAAGGGGTTAAAAACTAAAACCCCCATCTCAGAATTTGGGGGGTTTAACCCCCCATGCTCATGTATGATAACCAGTGTAAGTTTGTTTAAATTTCAAGTTTAAATTTTCAAAAAAAGCTAATTTTTAGTTTAAAAGTGTCTGATGTAAAAGAAGCCGTAAGAAAACTGGAAAAAAGCGGGAGGAAAGGGGTCAGCTCCACAACCGTTGGCGACGTCCTCCGCAA
>JASAMX010013681.1:0-12384 GCA_030248175.1 Microlaimidae sp. YZB2_3 | reverse complement strand
TAGAGATACCGAAACAAAAAGTGGAAGGTTTTGTTTAAATTTAAGTGAAAAGCTAATTTTGACAAAAACGTCGTTTGATAAGGCTGAATTCGAAATGCACAAAATTTCGGGGGTATCAATAAACGCTAAAAAACCAACATTTGACAAAAACATCACAAATTACCAAAAAAAAATCACGTAGCCGAGAGACACTTTTTAACGTTTTGTCGATTTTTCGACCTAACCGTATTCCATTTTTCCATTTTTTTTGGCCATTTTCAGATCTTCAAGAAGAAGTTGAGCGTTTTCTTGTAGGTTTTTTTTTTTGTAAATTAGTGCAACAGAAGATTTAAAATATTTATATATTTCATTCCCACCGCCGCCCCCTAGTCATCTTTGTTTTTGAGGTTTTTTTCGTGAAATATGCGATTTTAAATGGACACTTTTTAAGGCTGTGTAATTAGGGGCTATATTTTGGTGCCCAGAGCTGTTTAAAAAGTTTAAAAAATGATCGAAAGGACCCAAAAATTTCAAAAAAGTAGGCCTAATGTGTCGAAATTTGAAAAGTTCCGGGAGTTTTCAGAAAACAAAAATTACGATTTGGGCCCCAAAATGTGTTGCCGCGCGGGGCACTTTTCCCATTTGACTAAAAAAAAATTTTATTTTCTTGGCGTTGGAGGTTTTTTCAAGGCAAAACGTCAGGCACATCGCAAAAATACGGACAACATCTCAAAAACTCAGGACAGTGGTTTTCACGTTTGAGGTTTGAAAATGGTAAAATTTTGTATAAAAAATATCGGGCGTGACTAACTCAAAATTTTTATTTACGGATAAAAAAACTGACCTCGATTTTTCAACGTTGGTGTTCAGTTTACTCAGCAGCGCAACGAAATTGACCGTTTCACTGAACTCCTCAAAACTCGGCAAATTTTTCTTGACAATTTTCTACAAAATCGCAAATTCGTAAAAAATTTGGAATTTTCTCAAAAAAAATTTTCTTTTTACGGACGGGGCTAAAAATCTTAGTACTACCCTCCCAATTGGGGGGTATTTTTGCGTCAAAATCGGTTATTGCGTTTTTCAAATTATCGCTTGAAAAATCGGCAAAAAATTTGCACTTTGGGTAAGCTGTAAAAGTAACTAGCGGGTATTTTTGGTGAACCGAAATTAGGATTTGCCGTTAGGCCCTATTTTTTTTCGTTTAATTTAGCTATTAACCGCTGTTTTGAATGCTCTTACACGGCTCTCTCAAACGAATGAAAACACGAACCCATACTCATATTCTTCTCAATTTTTCCGCATATTCAAAATTCCTAAAATTCGAGCTCTTCAAAAAAACCCAAAAAAAGTTTCCCCCTGACTCCCAAAAACACGGTATATGGAACAAACTGGTTTTTTGACACGGTAATTATATCTATTTACAAGTTTGAAAAATAACTCACCCACTTTTTGGCATTTTTTTTTTTTTAATAGCCCCTTTTTTGGGCGGGGCTCCACCCCCACGCACTGGTCGAGAAAAATACCTTTGAGAAAATGCTGCAAACAATTTTTATTTCATCAAAAAAATTCAGAAAAATTTGCTACCATTTTCACAAGAAAAGTTTTCCTCCTAGCTAGGCCGAGCTAAAAGCGTTCAACACTGGGCACGGCATAAACATAAAACCAAGCGACCCCCTGTCAACCAAGGGAAAAATTCAACTATCTTTTAAATTTTTAAGTTCTTGTTTTGTTTTTTAATTTTTACGATCAAAATAAACTTATAAAAAAAATTGTTTAAACCCCGAATTTTGTCTCTTTAGTGTTAAAATCTCTAACTTTATTCTTGTATGTTTCAAATTTTTTATACTTTGATTTTTCATCAATATTACGCGAATGTTTTTCTTTTTACATTTTAAATTATATGTATTGAATATTTGTATAATTTTTTTTCTTATTTATAAATACGGGACATTTATTGCATCCTACAACAAAATTTCTTGCAACAATTTAAATTTCAACGTTGAAATCCCAATTTCGCCATTTTTCTACGCGCCCACCAAACGACTGAAATTGCCTGAATTTTTACCAAAAAACTAGCATTTTTTGGAAATTTGTTAAAAATCTCTTTAAAAACTGAATCTACCTAATGGTTTGATTACTTTTATTTATTGTTTTTCAAATTACATTTTGGATCGTTAACTTTTTGGCTATCTTTTTAAAAAAAATTTTTCGATATGTGTCTGAAACTTTTATTCTCATAAAGGCATAATTCTCAATGCGCGATACTTATTTCGACTCACAACTCAAACTGGTGTGTGAAATTACGCTTTGGTGCCCAAACTGAGTCATTATGGGACGCCTATGAACTGCTATATAAACTTTTTGATTACGACGCGCTATCGATTATGACGCTTATTGATTGTATTCTTGATTTAGCATTTTTTATATATATTGATCCAAAAACTTATCAACGAATTTTTGATTTCAAAGGCGGCGCTCATATTTTTACATCATGTTGAAAACTACTTCTCTATGAAATTGGAACTTTCAGAAACCAGTAACAAATTTGCAGCAATACGTGGCGGAATCCTTATTCGAAAAATGTTATTTTTAAATTATTATAATTGTGATTATTAATAAACCATATTACTTAGCTTCTTTGTTTATGTTTAGCTGGCAGCGCGGTAGAATATACCTATCGACCGCAAACCTTACTGTGAAATGTGTAATTAAATTGTGCCATTTGTTTGTTTTTTTTTTAATTTAAACTTGCTTTTCTTGGCAAACTTTGTGTTTCTCGGGCTGGCTGTCGCCAGAAGTGTTGGCCACTTAACGCACACGCAATCACTTTTCTCTACAGTAATAGCACCTAAGTATATACATTACTTAAAAAGAAAGATTAGATATAAATAAAACCAAACTTGTGGCAGGTTTTTTGTGAGGGTTAAGTAGGAGTTATTAAAGGTTAAAAAATACTTGTTAGAGATTTTTTTATTGGAGCAGAAGCTATCGTACTAAGGATATTCCTTCTATGTAACCGCCTAATACCTATACCAAATACATAATAAACGGTTATATTTTTATAACTGTTTCTACTTTCTAAAAAAAGCTGAACAACAAATAAAGAAGAAAATTAAGTTTTTTGTTAACAAGCCTGACAATAGGTGTGTTAGCATTAGATTGACTGATCACTCTTAGTTCTCCCTTTCTTAATAAAAAAACTGAAGAGTAATAGCAAAATTACCGTTTACTATCATTTACTTTAATACCATGTAAAGTAAGAAAGGGGCTTGTGACGATAATCTCTGATCTTCTTTTTTAAAATTATTATGTCTGGATGTCTTTGCTTTAAGGCTTGGAATTCAGGTATAACACAGCGTCTTGAGACATCTACTATTTAAGATAAGTAATATGGTTTATTAATAAATCACAATTATAATAATTTAAAAATAACATTTTCGAATAAGGATTCCGCCAGTTTATATACTGCAAATTTGTTACTGAAAAACTTTCTGAAAGTTCCAATCCCATAAGAAGTAGGTTTCAACATGATGTAAAAATGTGAGCGCCGCCTTGAAATAGAACATTTGATAAGTTTTTGGATCAAATATATATAAAAGATGCTAAATCAAGAATCATTTGCGAATCACGAATAACGTCATAATCGAATCACGTCATAATCGAAAGTTTATGGCGTCATAAGCGTCATAATGACTCATTTCAGCACCAAACCAAGAGTACAAGAGCTAATTTAGCACCAGTTAATTCCAGCATTAGTCGAAATAAGTATCGCGTAAATAATTTATGCCTTTATGAGATAAAGTTTAGGACACCCATATCCGAATTTTTTTAAAATATCATAGCCAAAAATTTAACGATCCAAAATGCTAATTTAAAACAAAACTGATAAAAGTAATCAAACCATTTAATTAGGTAGTTTTTAAAGAATTTTAACAAATTTCCAAAAATGCTAGCTTTTTTTGGTAAAAATTCAGGCAATTTACCATCGTTTTTGGTGGGGCACAGTAGAAAATGGCAAATTGGCAAAAATTGGCAAACATTGAAGGATATTCAAGAAATTTTGTTGTTAGGAATCAATACAAATGTCCCTGCAAAAAAAAATTATTTATAAATAAGAAAAAATTATACAATATTCAATACATATAAGAAAACTGTAAAATCTAAAGAAAAAACGTTGGCATAAGTGTAATATTGATGAAAAATCAAAGTATAAAAAAATTTGAAAAAACATACAAAAATAAAGTTAGAGATTTTAACACTAATAAAGAGACAAAAATTCTGAATTCAGGGGGTTTAAACAATTTTTATAAGTTTGTTAATAGTAAAATTAAAACAAAACAAACTTATTAAAAGGGTGGTTAAAAAAAATTTTCCCTTTTAATTGGTGGGAACCAGGGGGGGACAAACTCGCTTATATACTGATTTTATGTGCCGTGCCAGATATTTAAACGCTTGTAGCTCGGCCTAGGTTTATGCTAGAGGAAAACTTTTTATATGAAAATGGTAGCAAATTTTCTGAATTTTTTGATGAAATAAAAATTGTTTGCCGAATTTTGGGAAAGTAAGGGTTAAACTACGTGTGCGTCAGGGTGAACCACCCAAAAAAAGGGGCTATTAAAAAATGCCAAATAAAAAAAAGTGGGTGAGTTATTTCAAACTTGTAAATAGATATAATTCATGTCAAAAACCCACTTTGCCCCATATATTACGTTTTTGGGAGTCCGGGGACGTTTTTTGGACTTTTTGAAGAGCTCAATTTTAGGAATTTTAAATACGGAAAAATTGAGATATTTGAGTATGGGTTCGTGTTTTCATTCGTTTGATCGACCATGTAAGAGTTGGACGGCCGTTAATAGCTAAATTAAACGAAAAAAATCGGGGCTACCGGCCAATACTAATTTCGTTCGCCATAGATACCCCCTAGTTACTTTTACAGCTTACCCAAAGTAGCCAAAAAATGGGTCAATTTTTGCCCATTTTCAAGCAATAATTTGAAAAACGCAAATACACAGAAAAACCGGTTCAACGCAAATTATATTGCCCCAAGTGATAGGGAGGTAGTACTAAGATTTTTAGCCCATCCGTAAAAGAAATTTTTTGAGAAATTCAAATTTTACGAATTTCGGATTTTTTTGTAAAATTGTCAAAAAAATTACAAGGTTTGAAATTCTCATGAAACGGTCAATATTCAAGCTACCGCTCTAAAGTTTGAACTGAACACTTTAATTGCAACGTACTTTTTGAAAATGAGGTCAGTTTTTTATCCGTAAAGTAAAAATTTTGAGTTAGTCACGCCCAATCTTTTATACAAAATTTTACCATTTTAGAACCTCAAACGCTTAAAAGCCACTGTCCTAGGGGCTTTTAAAAAATGTTGTCCCTATTTTTGCGATGTGCCCCTGACGCTTTGCAAACGTTTTTTCTTTAGATTTTACAGTTTTCTTATATGTATTGAATATTGTATAATTTTTTCTTATTTATAAATAATTTTTTTTTGCAGGGACATTTGTATTGATTCCTAACAACAAAATTTCTTGAATATCCTTCAATGTTTGCCAATTTTTGCCAATTTGCCATTTTCTACTGTGCCCCACCAAAAACGATGGTAAATTGCCTGAATTTTTACCAAAAAAGCTAGCATTTTTGGAAATTTGTTAAAATTCTTTAAAAACTACCTAATTAAATGGTTTGATTACTTTTATCAGTTTTGTTTTAAATTAGCATTTTGGATCGTTAAATTTTTGGCTATGATATTTTAAAAAAATTCGGATATGGGTGTCCTAAACTTTATCTCATAAAGGCATAAATTATTTACGCGATACTTATTTCGACTAATGCTGGAATTAACTGGTGCTAAATTAGCTCTTGTACTCTTGGTTTGGTGCTGAAATGAGTCATTATGACGCTTATGACGCCATAAACTTTCGATTATGACGTGATTCGATTATGACGTTATTCGTGATTCGCAAATGATTCTTGATTTAGCATCTTTTATATATATTTGATCCAAAAACTTATCAAATGTTCTATTTCAAGGCGGCGCTCACATTTTTACATCATGTTGAAACCTACTTCTTATGGGATTGGAACTTTCAGAAAGTTTTTTCAGTAACAAATTAGCAGTATATAAACTGGCGGAATCCTTATTCGAAAATGTTATTTTTAAATTATTATAATTGTGATTTATTAATAAACCATATTACTTAGCTTCTTTGTTTATGTTTTACTGGCAGCGCGGTAGAATATACCTATCGACCGCAAACCTTACTGTGAAATGTGTAATTAAATTGTGCCATTTGTTTGTTTTTTTTTAATTTAAACTTGCTTTTCTTGTAGTTTGTGTTTTGGGCTGGCTGTCGCCAGAAGTGTTGGCCACTTAACACACACCAATTCATTTCTCTCTTACAGCAGCACCTAAGTATATACATTACTAAAAAAAGAAAGATTAGATATAAATAAAACCAAACTTGTGGCAGGTTTTTTGTGGAGGGTTAGTAGGAGTTATTAAAGGTTAAAAAATACTTGTTAGAGATTTTTTTATTGGAGCAGAAGCGATCCAACTAAGGATATTCCACGTAACCGCCTAACACCCTATACCAAATACATAATAAACGGTTATATTTTTATAACTGTTTCTACTTTCTAAAAAAAGCTGAACAACAAATAAAGAAGAAAATTAAAGTTTTTCGGTTAACAAGCCTGACAATAGGTGTGTTAGCATTAGATTGACTGATCACTCTTGTAGTTTTCCTTTCTTTAAGAAAACTCAAAGAGTAATAAGCAAAATTACCGTTTACTATCATTGACTTTATACTCATGTAAAGTAAGAAAGGGGCTTGTGACGATAATCTCTGATCTTTTTTTTAAAATTATTATGTCTGGATGTCTTTGCTTTAAGGCTTGGAATTCAGGTATAACACAGCGTCTTGAGACACTCAATGATTGAAGATAAGCTTTAAAAGACAAAAAGCAAATAGATGTTATATATTTAAATTTTTCAAGGGCGTTTAACATTGGTTCACACCCAAAAGTTTTATACTATTTGGAAAAAAAAAATAAATTTGGTGTCAAATTTTTTAATGAATAAACTTTTTTCTAATATGTAGATATTAAAAATATATAACAAAAAATACAAAATCAATTTACTACAAAGTAGAAAGTTCAGTTTTACAAGTTGCTCCGCTATTTACACTCCACACTCCACAAGTCCAGTTATTTATGTGAAACCACAAGTTTCGCAACCGCTCCACAACAAACAGATCCTGTATTACCTTAATTAATTACTGCATGGTCTAGCTAAAGTCAAAATCAAAAAACTTATTTTAGAAGGATTCAACTATAGTGAAGAGATCAAAATACTGCAGCAGCACTATGGAAATCCGCATTTCAGCTAAAGGTTCAATGGGATGCTTTTCACGCCTTACTAATCGTCCGTGACAATATTTGCAATTTAGAAATTTAGAAAAGTTCAAAGATGAAGCCCAGGCCGCAATCGTTTTTTTGGTTTGTTACGGCAAACACAAGGAAGCTCTTGATGTAATGGTCTCAGAATTGCTAAAGAAGGTTCTAGTGGCAGTGGTTAGCAAAAATACACTTAAAAACGTGTGTCATCTGGAACAAATTGGTGTTTAGCAAATGTACAAAATTTTTGCAGATGCGACATAAAATTCAGACGATACCCTCAAGCCGTTTCTTAAGCTAAGCAATTAGCTGAGCGCCAAATGATAACCTCAAGCCCTGTTAAGCGGCCACTGCCACCCGTGAACCTACATATTAAGGGCTACTTTTAATCAGAATATTTATAAAAATTTGTCTTCTGTGGTAATGAAGGCCACTATAGCGATAACTGAAACAAACTTGTAAAAGTAGAGGATCGTAAAAATTGCTCATCAATAAAAAGTGCTGCGCTAATTCAAGTGCATTGGTTTTTGACAGAAAATACATTTCAAAAAATCAAACCTTGTTTTATCTGAAAAAAAACGGGTCATTATACTTTCATCTACCAAAAACAAAAAGAAAAGCCGTCCACAACCCAAATAATTGCAGATAGGGAGGAACGAAGTGTTGCTAAACAAATCATTTCCACGAAATAATAATCGTTATTGATTGTGGTGCACGTCTATCTTGTATCAGTCAAGATGTTGCAAACCAAATTTGTCTAAAACCAAGGAAAGTTTTATCATTGTCAGTTTCACAATTCAATGCTGACAATGTTGATATTATCAAAGCGATTGTGGTTTGTTTGAACTCAATGAGATCAATGGTTTTAAATTGGACGTGGCAGCATAGGCCATTGCAAAAACTGCACCAGTTTTTAAAGTGTTACCCATTAAACTTAACAAAATAGTTTAAGTGTGGTTCGCCAGCTGAAGCCACTCAACTCTCCACAGATCGTGAAATACACGTCCTATGAATATTTTTATTGGTAGAGATTACTACAAAGCTATAATGGGACAACAGATCAAAGCCACAAAGGTTCAAATTCATTTGTATGTCTATGACACACCACTGTAAAATGTGCTTCGTGGCAATGGAAGATTTGATATGGAGCTACAGAATGGTAGGACAATTATGTGCCAAATCAAGCAAGTGTTTGCAAAATAATAAAACATTTGTGGAAACGCGAAACAGTTGACATCCCCAGTCCAAATAAGAAAATGTGTACATCCAAGTTATGGAAAATGCTTAATGATTTCAAAAGGAAAACAAAAGTTAATTAAATTATAGTTTGTTTGAGACATGGTTTGTAGGCAAAAATAAAATGGTCTAATTCTTTATTGCAACGTTTTGATCATAAACAGATCATCATTAGGGTTTCAACGTTACCCTGACGATGATCTGTTTATCATCGAAACGTTGGAATAAAGAATAAGACCATTTTACTTTTTTTACACACCATGTCTCAAACAAACTATAATATAATTTACGACTCACAATGCAACCCCAAAAGATTTCGTGAAACAAAAGTAACAATGTTCTAAAGTTCAAAAGTCACAATGTTCTAAAGTCACTAATCTTCTAAAGTTTATTATTCCTGTAAAACTTTTAAATTTAGAGATTGAAAAATGATGATTAATCTTTGGGCTTGAAATGCTTCCAAACTTTAAATTCGTCATTTTTTACAATTTATTGTAAGCTTAATATTAGGTTTTTTGAATAAAAACCTAAAATAAAAAGCCGTTATTTTTTGATAAATTTTACGTTTTTTATGATTTTGAAAAAAAATTTTCGACATTTGTGTTTGGCCCCCTAGGCACTGGGGGGTCAACCCCCCCCCCAAAAAAAAACATTTTTATGTCAAAAGTAAGAAATAAAAAATAGTGGACATTTAATAATAAACAAGATGATAAAAATCGTGCACACGTCGAGCAGGAAGCAAAACAAAAGCTATCTTTTTTACAGTGTGTTAATTTGGCGACAAATCGCGAAAACCGCGCGCATGCAACGCATCATAAAAAAATTTGACCAAGCCAATATCGCTCAAGTTTTTAGAAAAAACTCGAAAAATTATGTTCTAACAGCGTACCAAGCGGTGTCTCTTATTTCATGCTAATAAAAAAGTTTTGTGTTTTGTGAGACCAGATTTTTTCACGGCATTGGCCCTAGTGATGACGTCATGGTAAAACATGGTACGATTCCCATACGCGCCCCAAAATTCTATTTGACCGATCCTAAAGTAAAATACACATATAAAACATCTTTGTACACTAAATCGGACAGGTAGACCTCAATTTGATGATTTTTTTAAGATTTGGGCTTATCGAAAAGAGTTATGAACCAATTTATACCCAAAAAATGACCTTTTTCAGCATATGCAATTTATGATGTAATTAAAAAAAATTGTAAACACACAAATTAATTTAAAAACTATGTTTTAACAATGCTAGAAGTCTAAAGAACTCAAAAATTTTCAAAAAAATTAAAAATTTCAAAGTTACATGGACCACCAAAAACATGGACAACAAATTTTTTTGGCTTTTAACGCTCATTTAAACTTACTTTTTTACCGATTTATTGTTCCTAAGCCTAAGCAAAACCTAAAAATTAAACAAAATTGTAATATAATTGATTTTTATTAAACTAAGTTGTTTTTCAAAAATGTGAATTTTTTCACAACTAAAATTTGATGTGTATTTGAACGGTTATTAAAAAAAATTGGTTGTTACCATGGAAAAAATAAAAGTATATTTGTAAAAACCAGACACTTGGTAATAATTAAATTAATAATAATTTGATTAAAGGCTTAATAAAAAAAATTTCTTAATACCATAAATTGTACATGCCAAAATAGGGCAATTTTTGAGTATAAATCGGATTATAACTCCTAATGAAAAGCTCAAATCTCAAAAATAGACACAAAAATCAAGTCTAAGGGTCCAATTTAGGGTATGAAGATGTTTTGTAAGGGTATTCTACTTCAGGGTCGGTCAAATCGAATTTTGGGACGCGTATGGGAATCCTACCAAACAATTTTTTTCTAACCTTTTTAAAAGATGGCTAGGAGTCTGAGCTTATGTTCCGATATATTTCCCGCACTTATTCTACCCTAGGTTATAAAGATATAACCTTTCAAAGTTCAAGTTTTGTTGCCAGTCCGCCTTATTTTTGTATAGACATAGTTACTAAAGACTATATTTCTATTAAACCACTGAAGATATTTTGATGAAAAAAAAATTATGCGGCTATTGGGGGCAGGGGTAAGGTTTTAACAAAAATTATCAAAATCGAAAACAAAAATTTTCCGCACCTTTAAGCATTCATTCACGAAGCTTCTAAAGTGCATTATATATTACAACTCTTGTCGTTATTTGGCCGCCTATCTCTAATTAACTAAGAACTTTCTGGAACTTTCTGGAGCTATGTTCCAGTAGCATTAAACCGAGCAAAATACGTATTTTAAGTGTTATTAAATGTAACTTAATATTATTAAATGTTGTGAAATCAAATTTTTTTATTTTTAAATTTGGGATTAATTTGAAACGCATTGCTATTTGGTACAAGTTTCATACGTGTACCAAAATTTGATTTGACCGATTTATCAGTAAATACAATTTGTAAACATTTTTATAGACTAAATAGAACACGTAGACCTCAATTTTGTGGTTATTTTTGATATTTAACTTATTGGTAAAAATTTATGAGCCAATTTATACCCAAAATGACCTTTTATAGCGTGTGCAATTTATGATGTTTAGAGAAAAAAAATTTGTAAACCAACAAACTAAATTAAAAACTATGTTTAACAATGCTAAAATTCTGAAGAACTCAAAAATTTTCAAAAAAATGAAAATTTGAAAGTCACATGGACCACCAAAAACATGGACAAGAAAAATTGTTTGACTTTAAATGCTAATTTAAACTTTGTTTTTCTCCGATTTATTGTTCATAAGCCTAAGCAAAACCTAAAAATCAAAAAAAAAATTTAATATAATTATTTTTTATTAAAATAAGTTTGTTTTTAAAAAATTTTAATTTTTTCACAACTAAAATTTGGTGGGTAATTAAACGGTTACTACCAAAAATTGGTAGTTACCATGAAAATAATAAAAGTATATTTGTAACTGACAGACAATACGACTTGGCAATACGAAAAAAATAATATTAATTTGATTACAGGCTTAATAAAATTTTTTTCTTAATAACATAAATTGTACATGCCAAAAGAGGGCAATTTTTGGGTACAAATTAGCTCATAACTTTTTTTCAGAAGCTCAAATCCAAAAAATAACTACAAAAATGAGGTATACATGTTCAATTTATGATATAAAGATTTTTACAATTTGTATTTACTTTTAAATTGGTCAAATCGAATTTTGGTACACGTATGGAACTTTTACCTTGTTATTTTATTGTGTGGCAAGTTGTTTTTGTTTTGTTACAAATAAACGTTTCAACTTTTATGGCACTGTGCACTTCGCTTTGTCATAGCACGACACGTTTAATTCTAAACTACACCAACTTTTAAAAAAATTATTAACATAAAAACTTTGACATAATAAACGCTAGTAACAACAAAAATATATATATTTTTGGTAACAATAGCATCCATTTAATCCTGACTGTGGTGATATGATAAAAATAAGTGAACGGGTTTTTGATAGGCAAACAATCAACAAGAGATTATTTTTATTTTAAAAATTGTGGTAATTATTCATTTATAATCAAATCTTCAAACTTTTATAATTTTTATTCCCATTCAATTTAAAAAATAAGTTGGAGACAATAAAATATAGTTTTCAAATAATAAACCGCACAATAAAAATTTAAGATGAATAATAGCAAACTATAAAAAATTATTTTTTTAATTCTAATAAACAAATTTTTTGCTGAATACTACGATTTTAATTCTGTTTAAAATCAGGGAAGAGCGCGGAGCGCTCTTTTCCTTATATTAAATGGGTTAAG
>JASAMX010013679.1:0-10317 GCA_030248175.1 Microlaimidae sp. YZB2_3 | reverse complement strand
CATTTTGGCATTTGGACCATTTTCTAATATTTTTATTCAAAATAAATTAAAAAATTTTAAAACTAATCTTTTAAAGTTTATTATTCTTGTAAAACTCTTTAATATAAGGATTTGCTGCTGCCAGCATACTGGCTTAGAATCCTTCCGAATTTCAACTTCGTCATTTTTGACAGCTTATTGTAAGCTTAATATTAGGTTTTTTACACAAACGATATATCAAAATTCGTCATATGTGATAAATTTTACAATTTTGATGGTTTTGAAAAAAAATTTTGAAAAAAAATTCGGGATTCGTGCTTGGCCCCCCTAGCCCCCGGAAGTTCAACCCCCCCCCCCCCCCCCCAAAAAAAAAATAAATAATTAGGACAGTGTATTAGCGTGGCAAAAAATCGTGAGAAATCGCGAAAACCGCGCGCATTCAACGCATTATAAAAAAATTTGAGCGAGCCGATTTCGCTCAAACTTCCAGAAAAAACTCAAAAAAGTATGTTTTAACGGCGTACCAAGCGGCGTTTCTTATACCGTTCTAATAAAAAAGTTTTGTTTTTTTTGGGACCAGGTTTTTTTTACCGCATCGGCTGTAGTGATGACGTCATCGAAAAACATTTTTTCCTAACTTTTTCAAAAGATAGCCAAGAGTCTAAGCTATGCTCCCATATATGCCCCGCACATATTTTAACCTCTGTTATGGATATATAACAATTCAAAGTTCGAGTTTTGTCGCCAGTCCGCATCATTTTTGTATAGACTATAGTGTTGTAAAAAGTTACTTTTTTTTACTTAAACTAATAAAAGTAACGGATTTTGGATTATTTTTACTTTTATTTTAACTTGACTTTTGAAATTTTAATTACTTTTACTCTTACTCGGATTTTTTCTTGCAAATCCTTATGAACTTGTTGGAAAACGAGTGGCAGAAAAAAATTTTGTAAGCCTAACACGCTACACATCATTTATTTAGGCAAAAAACTTATTAAAATAAAAATTTATGCACAAAATTAGCAAAAAAATTTTGTGACGGAGCTCTGGAGCTTCAAAAACCGGTATTTTGTTCCGTTTCAAAATTACTTTTATTATACTTTTACTCTTACATTTACTTAAAAAAATAGGTCTTATTTTTACTTTTTCTTTACTTAAATAAAATTTTGACCGTTACCTTTACTTTTACTTTTACTTTACTAAAATCAAAAAAATCAAAAATTAGGGTAACTGACTTAATTTCGGCCACCTTTTTTTTATTTTTTTGAATAAGTTTTTTTTGGCTTTTTCAATCAAGCCAAAATTTGGCCTAAAAATCAAACAATAGCTATATTTGTTATTCCAGTGCAAAATTTGAATATTTCTGTTCCTCTTAAAAATCAGTGAAACTTTTTTTAAAGTGGCCGAAGTTAAGGCGCGTGCCATTTATTTCGGCCACCTACAAGAAACTGGCCATAACTATATTCAAACGAACAATAAAAATTTCTAAAGGTTGCAAATTTACCCTTAGGTATTGTTCTTGGTACATATAACCTAATTTTTCCCGTTTGCGAACTTTAATAGTTATTAGCAAGACTTTAAATAATTATGTCAAAACCTTAAAAAAAGTTTTAATAACTTGTATTTTTTGTTCAATTTTTATTTTTGGCTTAAAAAACGTCAAAACAAAGTTAAACGAGCAAAAAAAATCTTTATAAATACGGTAGTACAATGATATTTAAAAACAGCAAAAAACGGCAGGTTCTTTCGCCAAAATTTTCAGGTGGCCGAAATTAACGGAATCTTAAAATGCGCAGTTAGTTAAACACATTGCAAAATGATTTTGAAGAAAATATCAAAACATGAAAATTAACAACTTTGAACCTTAAATAGAAGATATTTTAAGGTTATATATTGCTTCGTTCTAAATTTGATACAGTTTAAACACAAAGCAAAAATTAAGAAAATCATAAAAAATTCACTTTTTGTATGAAAATATTGATAATGTAGAATAACAAAAATAAAAAACTTTTGCAAAAACACTTTATTCAACATTAATCCAGTTACTTTTGTGCTAGTTCCTTTGTGTTTTAAAATTAAGCCAATTTTCTAACACCCTAAATTGGTGGCCGAAATTAAGGCGTGGCCGAAATTAAGTCAGATACCCTACTATTACTTTTACTTTTACTTTACTTAAATTAAAATTTTTCGATTTACTTTTACTTAAATAATTGAAAATCATTACTTTTTATGACACTAGACTGTTTATACTTTTTTAAAAACACAGTTGCAACATCTAAAAAAAATTAAATAAAACATATAATTTATACAATTTTATTCTATTTGTATTTTTTTAGCTGGGCAAAAGATCATTCTTTACCACCAGGTGTCACGGAGTCAATGTCATTTCAGAAGTTAATTCATCAGAGCCCGGCACAATATATTGGTTGTCACAAAATCAGCACAAACATAATTTTTGGTTGATACTCTACAAAATTTAGTTATTTCATATAATTGTATATACAGCAAAGCTATTTTAAGCACAAGGATCTAATTAAAATTGCTGACAAAGTGTTTAAAGGAGCACTGTCACAAATCAAATTCCTATAACGCCCGAACCGGACTGCTCCTTTAATACCAAACCTACCTAACTCAACTTTGGTATTTAGAGTGCTCCACTACAAGGCTACAAAATTTTTAAATTTCAGCTGAATCGGTTCAGTATTAAAGGAGCAGTCCGGTTTGGGCGTTATAGGGATTTGATTTGTGACAGTGCTCCTTTAATATTTATATTTTTCGCCAAGAAACTGCTAAACAATCTAAAAGAGTTTATTTGACAAAACGATAAAATTTTACTAAATGCAAAAACTCATATGAGTACATATCTTAAAGTCTTTATTCTTTAACTAAAATAAGTTGTTTTTTTTTTAATTTCATTGGAACAATCTAATTAAAGATGAATTCTATCAGGGTGAAAATAGCTCTGTGTTAAAGTAACCACTCGTTCTTCGAGAAAATATCATGTGGAGAGAAACACGTGATGCAACTTAATAATAATTGATTACATCATCACTGACAACTTTATTGTTATTATTTTTATTCTCGCATTCATTCTTTATTTCCTCCTGACGGAGAGCGGTTACGCCCTTAATTTCAACCTGAAGAATTTTAGTTTTTGTTATGGTTAAATGATATCTAGCTCACCGCAAAAATCAGAATGCAGACATGAGCGGACCAATTACAAATGATTTTTTTTACAAAAAAAACAGATAAGAACAAAATTTTTTTTTAAATATACAAAAATTATCCAACTTTAGCCCTTAAAAATTTTGTATTTGGGTTCCAAATTAAGTAATTTGATAAATAATTTTTTTGACCCCTTGTACAATAAATTTAATAAATTGTTACAATACCAGCATAGATAATAAAATAAATATACAAGTTTTTACAACAAAGTGTGATTTGTACTTTATCCTATATGTACAATGAACAAAAACTAAATGTATGGTTTTATACAATTTACAAGCGTTTATTAGATATTTCAAAAATTTTTGATATTTTTGTTTTTTAAATAAAAGAAATATGAACGGGTTTTTTAATACTGTTCAGGGGAAAATAAAAAATTATCCAAACCTGTTCAAAACATTTAGTTAAAAAATTAAACACACTATTCAAAACCAAAAGACCAACTACAAACATGGTGGTAGAAATTTCAGTACGAGTTTTTCTGCTTAAATTCTTGGATTTCGATTTTGTATTTTGAACAGCCCAGGGCCTAGTATAGACCAGCTAACATTGAGTTAGTTAAGTAATTTTACAATGTGTAATTTTTGAACAAGAATATGCTCAAGATATAATACATGACAAGAAATAAACAAGGTATAATACATTAACGTTTTATTTTGTTTAACAAAAGAGCTATTATTGCCGTGTTGTAGAAACTTAATCATAAAGTTAAACGTAAACTATCAAAAAATATGTTTATCATTTTATATAAATATATTTGTAAACAAAAAGTTCATCGGGATTACTATTAATTCCTACTATAGTGTAATAATATTGCAATATACATTTAAGTGATATTTAAGTAATTAAGTAAGTAAGTAAACTTATTCAGTCGCACAGATTACGGACAGTAACACATTTGCACAATTATATGCTATAGTGTTATAAAATCACAATACATAATGCAAAATTGTCAGAATTTGTAGAAAAATTTTTTGTCGGAAATCTTTTCATTTGTATTAGGTGAAGAATATTAGCGAAGTCGGGGATTATATCTGTTACATGTTTACGTTTAAAAGCAATCAAGCAATTTTTAAGGAAAATGACCCCAAGGTGAATAAACTGTGTTTTTTGCAATAAGAGTCTAAAACTCGTCTTAATTAGAAAAACGTAAGTTCAAAAATCTGTTTAAAATTAAGCCAAAAAGTAAAATTTCTTAAAAAAATTATGAAAAATTTAGATATGGTTAAATAATGAAATGACTTCCATTAAAGTTCATAGTGAAGGAATATAATTGTTTTTTAAATATAAATTATATTTTGTTTCAAATTTATCGGATATTTTTAAATTTTTTTGGAAATTTTTAAAATAGGCCATTTTTTTAAAACGTCTAAACGATTTTCAAAGTTGTCAAAAAAATGTAAAAAAAAAATATTTTTTTTCAAAAAGTCAACGTCTATATACCTTAACAGTTGTTGATGAGTATATAAATCTCACAAATTGCAAATAAACTATGCGGTATTTTAGGCGGTATAAAAGTCTGAACAATTTTCATAGTGTCATAAATAATGTAAAAAAAACCTTTTTTTTTCAAAAAATCTCAGGGTATAAAATAAACAGTTCCCCTCTTCATTTCTATTATCTATCATGTAATATATAATTTGATTATTGTTGACTAGTATGAGCTTACAAATCTATTCGATATTTTTGCCAAATTTTGAGTCTGCAAAAAAGCAGCTCAAAAGATGGTATTATTATTACCTATTTTAACCCGATAATGGACAAAATTTTCTTATAAGTAACTACTATACTATAAAATGAGACACTTAGAACAAACTGCTTGTAAAAAAAGGTCCCATTTAAATGGGACCTGGTCCCATTTAAATGGGACCTTTTGATTTTGGTCCCATTTAAATGGGATCCCATTTAAATAAGTCCCATTTAAATGGGATTCCATTTAAATGGGATCCCATTTAAATAGGTCCCATTTAAATGGGACTTATTTTAATGGGATCCCATTTAAATGGGATCCCATTTAAATGGGACCTATTTAAATGGGATCCCATTCAAATGGGATCCCATTTAAATGGGACCTATTTAAATGGGATCCCATTTAAATGGGACCTATGAATAAAAAAAAATTACAAAAATTTTTTTTATAAATACGCATCATTTTATATTGTTTTTACTTGAGCGACAGTCTTGTGTGCGCAATTAAAAAAAATGGTTTTTAAGCGCATCATTTTTTATTGTTTTCAGGTGAACGGCGGTCAGATATGCGTAAACAGATGTTTTTTAATTAGGCACCATGTTGATTTTTTATTTTTGCAAGACAGTAAAATGACAAAACACAGAATTACAAAACAAAAATACAAACAGAAAATATAAGTGTTTGTCATTGAAAAACAGAATATTAATGAAAGTTTTTAGCAAAAAAAAATTATTTACAAACAATCAACACAAAATGCATAAATAACTTTTATTCGTTTTTTAAATAACCTAAAAATGATACCCGGCTTAAAAAACTGTTTTTAAAACAATGCAAAATATTCGTTTTATTCTTTAATTGAGTCAATATTGCAATTCATTCAGATCAGTTAGGTTTATATTTCATATAAGAAAATCTCAGAAGTAATTGTATCTAAGATTTTATTTTTATTGTTTTTTAATCAAATATTCACCTTTTTTCTTGTTTAGTTTCAGAGAGGAACACATCTAATAAAAACTCTCAAAAAAAACTATTCGTGGCTAACAAATATGTCACATGAACAGTACTTTCAAAGAAGACACAATAACAGCAAAAACGTTTTTGCTCAAATGCTTCATAAATTGAAAATCAATAGCTTTTTGTCCTGAACGGCTGACAAATAATTTTTCTCACATTTTTTATATTCATTTACTAAGTTTTTTTTTAAATTCAACCCTTTTATGCCATTCCCGTGACTGCAAGCTTTACAGTGATACTTCAGTTACCCACTCTAATTTTAGCTGAGGAGAAAGGTCTTTCCCTCTTTTGGTGAAAATATGTTGTCCAGCATAAAGATGTCCGTGTTAATTTTTAACTAATTTAAAAACTTTAACCCATTTATGACATTCTCCAGACTGTAAACTTTGCAATGATACCTCATTTAGCCCAATCCGTTTTGTGGTTGAGGAGAAGGGTCCTCGCTTTTGGTGAAAATGTGTTGTCCACCAGAAAGATGCCCTTGTTATTTATTTTTTGAAAAATTCAACGCTTTTATGACATTCCTTGAAATTCAAGCTTTGCAATAATATCTTATTTAGCCCAATCTTTTTTGGGGTTAAGGAGAAAGGTCATTCCTCTTTTTAGTAAAAAAACGTTGTCCAGCATAAAGATGTCCATTTTCATTTTTCCAAAAACATGATATTCTGTTTCACATTGGCGAATCACTCTTACCAATAAGTTTGAGCCAATTCGAAGGATAAAAATTTTTTCAACTTTCAAAGTCCATAGGGCCCTGTTTTTGTGAAAATGTGTTGTCCAACCAAAAGATGTCCATGCAATTTTTTTGGAATTCAACCTCTTTGTGACATTCCCCTGTCTAACCAACTGAGGCCAGCTATCGGGCTGTCTGCTGTTTGTTGAGACTGTAGACTTTTTTGTTGTTGCAGGAAGGCTTTATTGGGCAGTAAGAACATTTTTTTATATATTTTGCTAATTTATTTTTTGATCAATAAATCAATAACAGGGACCTTAATGAAAGTGGCTCTTAAGAAAGTTGCGTTGTTTTTTCTTCAATTCATTGAGCCCACATTATTTTGATCAACCAATTGCGATTGAGTAATATCGGTTTTAAAATATGAACCTTAATATAATACTAAGAATAAAATAAAGAAGAGTAAGAATATGAACATGAATTTCAAAATTTACCCACGTTCTCTAATGATGGTTGGTGTGGCGCCAGGACTAATTTGCTCCTGCTCAGAAAAGGGGTTGTAAAAAGTGGGGTAGCAAATTGGCAGGAAGAAGTTTTGTCAAATCCCTTGTAAAAATAAACACTTTAGAGCATTTGAGCAAAAACGTTTTTGCTGGTATTGTGTCTTCTTTGAAAGTACTGTACATGTGACATATTTGTTAGCCACTAATAGTTTTTTTTGAGAGTTTTTATTAGATGTGTTCCTCTTTGAAACTAAAGAAGAAAAAAGGTGAATATTTGATTTAAAAACAATAAAAATAAAATCTTAGATACAATTACTTCTGAGATTTTCTTATAGGAAATATAAACCTAACTGACCTGAATGAATTGCAATATTGACTGAATTAAAAAATAAAACGAATATTTTGCATTGTTTTAAAAACAGTTTTTTAAGCCTGGTATTATTTTTAGGTTATTTAAAAAACGAATAAGTTATTTATGCACTTTGTGTTGATTGTTTGTAAGTCATTTTTTTTGCTAAAAACTTGCATTAATGTTCTGTTTTTCAATGACAAACACTTATATTTTCTGTTTGTATTTTGTTTTGTAATTCTGTATTTTGTCATTTTACTGTCTTGTAAAAATAAAAAAAAATCAATATGGTGCGTAATTAAAAAACGTCTATTTACGCATATCTGACCGCCGTTCACGGGAA
Source organism: Microlaimidae sp. YZB2_3 (assembly GCA_030248175.1). Taxonomy (NCBI): domain Eukaryota; kingdom Metazoa; phylum Nematoda; class Chromadorea; order Desmodorida; family Microlaimidae; species Microlaimidae sp. YZB2_3. The sequence continues at coordinate 2,541 of JASAMX010013679.1, read as the reverse complement.
AACAATAAAAAACGATGCGCTTAAAAACCATTTTTTTAATTGCGCACACAAGACTGCGGCTCAAGTAAAAACAATATAAAATGATGCGTATTTATAAAAAAAATTGTTGTAATTTTTTTTTATTCATAGGTCCCATTTAAATGGGATCCCATTTAAATAAGTCCCATTTAAATGGGACCTATTTAAATGGGATCCCATTTAAGTGGGATCCCATTTAATTGGGACTTATTTAAATGGGATCCCATTTAAATAAGTCCCATTTAAATGGGACCAGGTCCCATTTATATGGGATCCCATTTAAACGGAATCCCATTTAAATGGGACATATTTAAATGGGATCCCATTTAAATGGGACCAAAATCAAAAGGTCCCATTTAAATCGAACCAGGTCCATTTAAATGGGACCTTTTTTTACAAGCAGTTTGTTCTAAGTGTCTCATTTTATAGTATAGTAGTTACTTATAAGAAAATTTTGTCCATTATCGGGTTAAAATAGGTTATAATAATACCATTTTTTGAGCTGCTTTTTTGCAGACTCAAAATTTGGCAAAAATATCGAATAGATTTGTAAGCTCATACTAGTCAACAATAATCAAATTATATATTACATGATAGATAATAGAAATGAAGAGGGGAACTGTTTATTTTATACCCTGAGATTTTTTGAAAAAAAAAAGGTTTTTTTTACATTATTTATGACACTATGAAAATTGTTCAGACTTTTATACCGCCTAAAATACCGCATAGTTTATTTGCAATTTGTGAGATTTATATACTCATCAACAACTGTTAAGGTATATAGACGTTGACTTTTATAAAAAAATATTTTTTTTTTACATTTTTTTGACAACTTTGAAAATCGTTTAGACGTTTTAAAAAAATGGCCTATTTATAAAACTAGTCAAAAAAATTTAAAAATATTACAGATAAATTTGAAACAAAATATAATTTATATTTAAAAAACAATTATATTCCTTTTTCACTATGAACTTTAATGGAAGTCATTTCATTATTTAACCATATCTAAATTTTTCATAATTTTTTTAAGGAGTTTTACTTTTTGGCTTAATTTTAAACAGATTTTTTTTGAACTTACGTTTTTCTAATTAAGACGAGTTTTAGACTCTTATTGCAAAAAACACAGTTTATTCACTTTGAGGTAAGTTTCCTTAAAAATTGCTTGATTGCTTTTAAACGTAAACATGTAACAGATATAATCCCCGACTTCGCTAATATTCTTCACCTAATACGAATGAAAAGATTTCCGACAAAAAATTTTTCTACAAATTCTGACAATTTTGCATTATGTATTGTGATTTTATAACACTATAGCATATAATTGTGCAAATGTGTTACTGTCCGTAATCTGTGCGACTGAATAAGTTTACTTACTTACTTAATTACTTAAATATCACTTAAATGTATATTGCAATATTATTACACTATAGTAGGAATTAATAGTAATCCCGATGAACTTTTTGTTTACAAATATATTTATATAAAATGATAAACATATTTTTTGATAGTTTACGTTTAACTTTATGATTAAGTTTCTACAACACGGCAATAATAGCTCTTTTGTTAAACAAAATAAAACGTTAATGTATTATACCTTGTTTATTTCTTGTCATGTATTATATCTTGAGCATATTCTTGTTCAAAAATTACACATTGTAAAATTACTTAACTAACTCAATGTTAGCTGGTCTATACTATGCCCGGGCTGTTCAAAATACAAAATCGAAATCCAAGAATTTAAGCAGAAAAACTCGTACTGAAATTTCTACCACCATGTTTGTAGTTGGTCTTTTGGTTTTGAATAGTGTGTTTAATTTTTTAACTAAATGTTTTGAACAGGTTTGGATAATTTTTTATTTTCCCCTGAACAGTATTAAAAAACCCGTTCATATTTCTTTTATTTAAAAAACAAAAATATCAAAAATTTTTGAAATATCTAATAAACGCTTGTAAATTGTATAAAACCATACATTTAGTTTTTGTTCATTGTACATATAGGATAAAGTACAAATCACACTTTGTTGTAAAAACTTGTATATTTCTTCTTATTATCTGTCTTGGTATTGTAACAATTTATTAAATTTATTGTACAAGGGGTCAAAAAAATTATTTATCAAATTACTTAATTTGGAAACCAAACGCAAAATTTTTAAGAGCTAAAGTTGGCTAATTTTTGTATATTTAAAAAAAAATTTTGTTCTTATCTGTTTTTTTTTGTAAAAAAAATCATTTGTAATTGGTCCGCTCATGTCTGCATTCTGATTTTTGCGGTGAGCTAGATATCATTTAACCATAACAAAAACTAAAATTCTTCAGGTTGAAATTAAGGGCGTAACCGCTCTCCGTCAGGAGGAAATAAAGAATGAATGCGAGAATAAAAATAATAACAATAAAGTTGTCAGTGATGATGTAATCAATTATTATTAAGTTGCATCACGTGTTTCTCTCCACATGATATTTTCTCGAAGAACGAGTGGTTACTTTAACACAGAGCTTGTTTCACCCTGATAGAATTCATCTTTA
>JASAMX010013678.1:0-17678 GCA_030248175.1 Microlaimidae sp. YZB2_3 | reverse complement strand
GGGTAAATCCCCCCAAAAAATCCTGATTATAGTCGACACCCTCCCTAAATTTTAGGGGTACCCCGGACATCCTACCCTAAAATTTTGGGGGTCCCAGTCATAGGTCACCGACCTTCGTCGGCTCAGGGGGGGTCCACACCCCGAGGTGTGGAGGTTTTTGACCTCCAGGGGGGGGGGGGGGTTATACCCATACATGGGCAAGTTGGTCCGGAGTGGGGGGGGGGGTTAAACCCCAAATTAGGGGGGGGGGGGGGGTTAAAATCCGAGAAACGCAAAATACCCATATCGTTTTTTTTCTGGAGTGCATTTTACCCATATCGTTTTTCGATTTTGAAGAAAAATAGGTAAAATACGCTCATTTAAGGTCAAAATGCCCTTTTTATTGCATTTTTGAGCTTTCTATTGCTTAAAACATTTATTTTGACCTGAAAACTTAAGTTTGGAGGCAGTTAGCAGTCATTTTAAGACATTTTTTTTCTTCATTTTTCCAAAATTGGGGGGGGGTTAGACATTTCTCCTCCCCCCCACTGCTGAGAGGGGGGGGACCAAACCCCCTTCTCAGAATTCGGGGGGGGGTTAACCCCCCCACCCAACCCCCCCCCCCCGCGCCCATGGCAGGGACGTAGCCAGGGGGAGGGCGGGGGGGGCGGCGCCCCCCCCCCCCCCCCGAAACGGTCGGACAGGAGGAAAAATAAGGATAGTGGTTGGGCGGGGGGGGGGGGGGCGGCCCCCCCACCCCCCGAAATGGTCGCCAGATAGTAAAATTTGGGGGTTTTCAGAGGCTAAAAATTCAAAATTTTTTAGCGCCTCGCTAATCGCTCGGCGCCAAACTTTAAAATAATTTTAGTACCCCAAAGGAGCCCCAAAAAACAAAAATTTTTTACGCTTAGCTCAGCGGTCACTTTCTAGGGTTTTTTTTTTTTTTTTTTTATAGTATACATACATATATATCTCGTTATTTATGTTGCCTGATGCTAATGTTATTTTAAAGTTAGTACAATAATTTTTATAAGTAATAAGTACTACACAGAAAGCAAAACAAACAATCATATTGGTTGATTTATGTACCTCCCCCCCTCCTAAATTTTCCTGCCGCTTATAGCATTGGCTCGGATTTTTTTCATATAGGTAGGTACCCTAGAAAACATGGAGCCGAGATGCTGCTCATGTGCTTTGGTTTACAATGTGGGTTTAGCCAAGGGGTCTGAAACTAACATCTCTAAATTCCTTTTTTGTAAAATCCAGGCTCTGTCAATGTGTGCTTATGTAATTTTTAACTAAGAAAACATGTTTTTACCGCTAAAAACATTAGATAATAGGTTATTAGGCCAAAAACAGTGTATTATACAGCTTTATCTACGTTTATCCCTGCTTTTTTAACGTTTTCAAAAATTAAGGGGGGGGGGGCTCCGCTCCCCCCCCAAAATTTCGGGGGGGGGGGCGCCCCCCCCCCCCCCACTAAATTTTTTTTGGTATTAAAATCCGCCCCCCCCAAAAAAAATGAAACTCTGGCTACGTCCCTGCCCATGTATGGTCACACCCCGGGGTGTTTTTTTAAAAAGCACACGGGGGTGCTTGGGGTGTTTTTACCATTTTTTCGACCAAAAATCGACAATTTTTTGAGATAAAATTTGACCATTTTTTAAGCATTTTTGGATTCGTCGTGGGGTGGTCGATTGTATATGGTGGGGGGGTGGTCGAAATTGTGCTTAGGGGGGGGGTCAGGGGTCAAGGGGTCGATGAAGGGGGGAAGAGGGGGAGGGGTCAAAAATGGGCCTTAGGGGGAAGGTGAGGTCTCAGAGGCCGTAAAGGGGGGGGGGGCCCCCCCCTTCGGTGACCTATGGTCCCAGTACTAAAACCGCTAAAAATGGGGTATTCGAGGTATACCCCCCAAAAAAATAATGGGACATATACACCCCCCCCCAAATTTCGTGGGTCGAGTATACCCCCAAAATCGGGAGGCTACCTACCTATGGGTGGGGGGGGCATAGGTGAGACAATGGGTGGGGACAGCTAAAGGGGGGAGTGGTTTATCCGGGGTAAATCGAATTTTGAATTCTAGGAGGGTGTCCCACGGTGCTCCGGGGTACCCCCCTAGCTTTTTAGGGGGGTCGATCCGGGGTGCAAAATTTTGAAATCTAAAGGGGGGTCAGGTGGGGTCCGGTGCCCAAAGCAAAACAGTTTTAAACCATAATAACTTTAATAATTGTTCTTTTAATAGGATAATACTACAATTTATTGAATAAAAAGCGATATTCTGGAGTAAAAACATGAATATGTGTTAAAAATTCACGATTTTGGAAGAAAATTTAGTATAAAAAAAGTACATAAAATTTTCCCGAGGGCGAAGGGGGACTCATTTTAAATTCTAGAGGGGGTTAGGGGTAAAAAATTCGGAAATTTGGGGGTAGTGGGGCCCCCTGGATTTTCGTCTAGGGGGGTCTCAAAATTTCGAGGCTAGGGGGGACCCCACCCTCTCCTCCCTTTTCTCACCTATGGGGGGGTCACGGGAAAAAAATTTTTGAAACGGGGAGAGGACAATAAAAGGGGGGGGGCAAGCAGGGGAGAAAGGAAAAAAAGGGAAAAAAAGGGGAAAAAAGAGAATAAAAAGGGAAAAAAGAAAAAAGGACAAATTACAGCGAAATATAAGTAAAAAATAGGTCTAAAATGGCTTAAAATGCATTGAATTGAAATAGGCTACAATTACAAAAAATTTGCGATGATAGCGTCAATAGTAAAAATAGCGCCATAATTTTTGGGTACTTTTTAATTTTTGGGCAGGGGGGGCAATAAAAAGGGGGCATTTCCAAACTGTGCACAGGTATGCTTAACAATAACACATTTTTTTTAAATTTTACTAATTAATTTGTATATCTACCAAAAGATGTTGAATTGACACTTTACAAAAGTTTAAAATTACACTTTACATATTTTTCTTTATTTTACTAATTAATTTATTAGTTAGTAAAATAAGAAATTTAGAAACTGCGTCTATACAGAAAAGAAAAATTAGCCCTTAATAAAAAAGATTCCCGCATTATGCAAAAAATTTTCGTTCAGAAGTTAGAATTCGTTTTGGGGACGAGTTAAATGTTTGCTTAAAATAATAGATGTCCCTTCAAACAAACAATCAAACAACCAATCAAGCGTAAGGACACAAACCTGCTTAATGGCGGTGGATTCCTCTTCGTCTTCGGGCACTGTAACCAATCGATAAGAGAGATCCATCACGGAGCTTGTGCCCATGTGCCTCATCAGGTCCAGCACGTAATCCCCGCTGTTACACTCTTTCATTAACCGCAACGTCTTAAAAAACCTTTAATATAACACTACAATTATATGTTAACATTATAAAATAAAATTATAAAAAATTATAAAATTATCAATTATATTAAAACTTTAAACCTTCACTGATCTTTAAGTGTAACAGAAATTTTAAATTTTTGTACTGGAATAACAAAAATAGCTAGCGTTTGATTTTTAGACCGAATTTTGTGTCGATTGGAAAAACTAGAAAAAACTTATTCAAAAAAATAAAAAAAAGTGGTCGAAATTAAAGTCAGCTACCCTAGATTTAAAAGATAAAATTTAAAAACAGACGCAATTATAGATACTATAAAAAGAACAAATAGCAAGATACTTAAATCATAGCAAGATAAAAAAGTATTCAAATACCTGTCCATCGTTGGGGTGTTTTGCTAAAAGTTGAGTCATTATTTTTGTATAGAAGCTAGCCATAAGAGGATTAAGATTCTCTGGATTATTGTCACTTAAAAAGTTCCCGATCAATTTTCTTGCTTCGGGGTAAGAAAACATTCCACCTGTTACTTCGTCAACATTAGAGGTAAGCACTTCAGTTGCAACATGAGCATACCTGCCAAAACATGTTAAAAAATTGAAAATTACAAAATTTTAAAATATAAGCTTTACAAATTTTTCTTTATCTTAGTAAGTAATTTATTCAGACCTGTGCATTGCCCTCTTTTGGAGTTTTATTGGAGGGGCAATTCCAAGATGGGGGGGCACGGGGGGCAACTTTTTTTAAACGGGGGGCAATAAAACGGGGGCAAGCAAGGGAGAAAGCGAAAAAAAGAGAAAAAAAGGAAAAAGAAAAAAAAGGAAAGAAAAAAAAAGGAACAAAAAAGGCAAAATTTTAGTAAAAATAGGTCTAAAATGGTTTGAAAAAAATTTAAATAGGCTAAAAACTGCAAAAAATTGGCGATGATGATGGCGTCATAATAGGTCAAAAATTGCGTCATCATTTTTGAGTACTTTTTCATTTTTGGGCGGGAGGGGTGGCAATAAAACAGGGGGAAATAAAAAATCCAATAAAGCGGGGATGGTAAAATAAGAAATTTAGAAACTGCGCAATATCTATACAGAAAAGAAAAATTAGCCCTTAATGAAAACAAATTTTCGTTCAGAAGTTTTTTTGAATAGGGCTTAGGTTGAGGAGGTGATACCACAGGTGGACGGGGGGAGTGGAGGGAGGGAGGGATTATACAGACCTGTGCACTGCCCCCCGGGTTTATATATAATGGGGGAATTCCAAAACGGGGGGACACCGGGGGCAACTTTTTTGAAACAGGGGGGGAGGGGGGGGCAATAAAACGGGGGGGGGGGGGCGGGGGCAAGCAGGGGGAAAGAAAAAAAAAGAAAAAAAGGAGAAAAAAAGAAAGGAAAAGGGAAAAAAGGACAAAAAAGCGAAAATAAGTTAAAAATAGGTCTAAAAGGGCTCAAATTGCATTGAAGTAGGCTAAAAACTGCAAAAATTTTGCGATAATGGCGTCATAATATGTAAAAAATGGCGTCATAATTTTTGGGTATTTTTTCATTTTTCCACGGGGGGGGGGGCAAAAAAACGGGGCGGGGGCAAATCCTCCAACAAAGCGGGGGGGAACTTAAAACCGGGTTGGAGGGGGTCAAACCCCCCCCAAATCAGAAGTGGGGGCCCCCCCCCCTCGAGTGGGGGAGGAAAAGTCCCCCCTTGGAGGAGAAGTTCTAAAATTTTCAAACCGTGCACAAGTTTTGAAGTCCAAATGAATGTTTTAAATAAGCTCATAGGTGGGGGCGAGGATTGGGCGTTACTTTTCCTAAAGGGGGGATGGGATGGTGGGTTGTTTTGGGGTTGGGGGTTATACCCCCCCCCCCTGAAAAAGGGGGGTCCATGTATGTTATACCCCCTAAAAAAATCCCGATTGTAGCCGACACCCCCCCTAAAATTTGGGGGTACCCCGGATATTCCCCTATAAATTTTGGCGGGTCCCAGTACTAAAAACGCTAAAAATGGGGTATTTGAGGTATACCCCAAAAAAATTTTGGGACACCCCCCTCCCTAAATTTCGGGGGTAGGGTATATCTCCCAAAATCCGGGAAGCTGCAAACCTATGGATTATACCCCCCAAAAAATCTCGAAATTGCCGACGCCCCTCACCATTTCGGGATACTCCGGACATCCCCCCCAAATTTGGGGGTCTCAGTCATACATGGGCAAGTTGGTCCGGAGTGGGGGGGTTAACTAAAACCCCAAAGGGGTTAAAATCCGATAAACGCAAAATACCCATATCGTTTTTTTTGGAGTGCATTTTACTCATATACTTATTTCAAGGAAAAATAGGTAAAAAAAACGCTAATTTTAGGTCAAAAAGCGCTTTTTATTGCGTTTTTGAGCTTTTTATTGCTTTATTGCTTAACACATTCATTTTGACCTCAAAACTTAAGTTTGGAGGCAATTAGAAGTCATTTCAAAGACTTTTTTTCTTCATTTTTCCAAAATTGGGGGGTTAACCTTTTCTCCCCTTCCCCCGACTTCTGAGTGGGGGGGTTAAACCAAACCCTTCTCAAAATTTGGGAGGTTAACCCCCCGTGCCCATGTATCGTATGGTCCCAGTCATACATGGGCAAGTTGGTCCGGAGTGGGGGGGGGGCGTTAAACCTGGAATTAGGGGGATGGGGGGGTTAAAATAAAATCCGACTCAAATTAGAAGATTTATGGGAAAGACCAGTGGATGCGGTCAGGTTCTTCGAGGCCATAACCTAACTCTCCGGCAATGACAAACAAACAATGACAAACCTATATCGTTTTTTTCCTGGAGTGCTTTTTAATTTTACCCATATCATTTTTCGATTTTAAAAGAAAAATAGGTTAAAAAACAATAATTTTAGGTTAAAAAACCCTTTTTATTGCATTTCCAAGCTATTTATTGCTTAAAACATTAATTTTGACCTTAAAACTTAAGTTTATAGGCCGTTAGAAGTCATTTTAAAAAGTTTTTTCTTCAATTTTCCAAAATTAGAGGAAGTTAACCTTCTTCCCCCAATTTTTGAGTGGGGGACTTACACCTCTATCTCAAAATTTGGGGGTGGGTTAACCCACCCCGTGCCCATGTATGGTCCCAGTATTAAAAAAGCTAAAAATGGGGCATTTGGGGTATACCCCAAAAAATGTTTGGGGAAACCTTCCCCCCCCCAAATTTCGGGTCGGGTATCACCCCAAGATTCTAGAGGCTACCCACCTGCTATGGGCGATACACTCATAGATGTTTTTGGGGGGGACAGAGGGGTGCACCCCCCCCCCTAGAGCCAAAATTTTGGACCCCCCCCCCCCCTGGAAAAAATCCAGGGGGGCCCCCCCTCCCCCCCCCCAAGCTCGAGAGCGGTCCGACCTACCCCCCTGGAAGGCTGGACCCCCTCTCCCCCCTCCCGACCAATTTGGAAGTATATTTTTTTATTTACTGTCAAAAACACAGGTTTTTAGTTAAAAACAGTGTTTAAATACACTTTTTAGGTCTAAATAGGCTGTTTTAATACATAAAATTCAATATTAGACCTAAAAACACTTAAATTATTGAGTTTAAAAAATTTTGCTGAAAAATTGGACCCCCCCTGACCCCCCCCCCCTAAATTTGAAATCTCGCACCAGGGGTCGACCCCCCCCTAAAAAGCCAGGGGGGTCCCGGACCCCCCCTAGACCCCCCCCCCCCCCTAAAAAATTTTGGCCTTCCACCCGGGGGTGGACCCCCCCCCTAGCGGACCCGACCAAAAACATCTATGGATACACTCCTTTTCCAAAATTTTAGCACTGCCTCTAGAGGCAGTGCGTGTAGAGTCTACACGCCCTCCCCCCATCAATTTTAAGGGTAACTTCCGATTTCCGAAACAAAATACTTTTAAACTATTAAACATTTAATAATAGTTTTTTTTTATAAAATAATACTACATTTTATTGAATAAAAAGCAATATTTAGGTATAAAAAGGGTGTAAAAAATTAATTTGTGTTAAAAATTCACATTTTTGCAATAAAATTTAGTATAAAAAAGTACTTAAAATTGTCTCGAGGGGGGAGGGGGGGGGGTCATATTTCAAAATCTAGAGTGGGGTCAGGGGTAAAAAATTTTAATATTTGGGGGGAGCGGGGCCCCTCGGGATTTTTTTCTAGGGGAGGAGCCCCCAAAATTTCGAGGCTAGGAGGGGGGGTGGACCCCCCTTACCCCCCCTTGTTCATCTATGGGCAAGGGCAACCTGCTCCAGGTTTTTTTTTTAAATCACAATTCTGTATTTATCTCCACCTAACCTTTTAATTATACAATAACAAAATTAAAATAAAATTAAAATTACTTGAATCGTTTAGAATGACTTTCATCGTCAGAGGCTGACGGAGGTTCTTTCAAGGAATGATTTAATAGGCGCATCAGGGTTTCTTGTTTTGATAGGCTAAAATATTACAGAAATACGAATAGAACACTAAAATTTAGTCGAAGTGAACTTAATCTTGCGCTCAGACGCAATGAAAAAAAAACTTTAAACTTCGAAGGTTGAGTATAAGTTTGTATATACAAACCCGGTACAGGTACTAAACGTGTACCAAAAATCGATTAGAGATTTTTAAGCTACAAATACTGAATAAAAACATGTTTCTAGGTCAATTCTGACCTGAAGATCTCGATTTTAAACTTTAAAAACTGATTAAAACATGATTTTTGATAATATGGGGTAAAATATAGGCAAAAAAATGACAATATTTTGGGTACACAATTTTTACTGTTAAGAAAAAAATTTAATTTACCGCTAAATTAAAATAAAAACTTTGTTTTAACATTGCTGGAAGTCCGGAGAATCTAAAAATTTACAAAAAAATTATAAATTCGATAGTCGCATGGACCACCAAAATTATGGACAACAAACTTGTTTTTGCTTAAAAACCTAATTTAAGTTTATTTTTAATCGGATTTCAGACCTGTGCACGGTCTGAAAATGCCCCCCCCGTTTTATTGGAGGATTTGCCCCCCCCCCCGTTTTATTGCCCCCCCCCCCCGCCAAAAAATGAAAAAGTACCCTAAAAATATGACGCCATTTTTGACCTATGATGACGCCATCATCGCGAATTTTTTGCAGTTTTTAGCCTATTTCAATGTATTTTAAGCCATTTTAGACCTATTTTTACCTTATTTTCGCTTTTTTTGTCCCTTTTTTCCCTTTTCCTTTTTTTTTCTCTTTTTTTCTCCTTTTTTTCTCTTTTTTTTTTCTTTCCCCCCTGCTTGCCCCCCCCGTTTTATTGCCCCCCGTTTCAAAAAAGTTGCCCCCCCGTGCCCCCCCATTTTGGAATTTCCCCCCCGTTTTAACCCTGGGGGGGCAGTGCACAGGTCTGGGATTTATTTTTTCTAAGCCTAAGCAAAGCCTGAAAATCAACCTAAATTGTATTATGAGGCATTTTTATTAAATTATCCCATTTTTTAAATTTTAATTTTTTTACGACTGAATTTTTAGACAATTTTAAGCGGTTGCTATACAAAATTGGTGAGGACCAAAAAAAAGTCAAAATATTTTTAGAACCGTCAGACGCTCGGATATCTAAAAAATATTTATTTATATTGGTTAAAGCACTAATAAAAAAAATTTTTTAACAGCATAAAATGTACCTTCAAAAAAAGGTCTTTTTTGGCTATAAAACACCATTTATTATCTTAAAGGGTAGTTTAATCACTTTCTAATGCCCAAAATTAAGATCGAAAGGTCAGAATTGACCTAGAAACATGTTTTATATTTATGTTTGTTGAGTGGAATTCTCAAACTTATTTTTGGTACACGTTTAGTACTTGTACCTACAAACCCTTTCTACAGTTTTCTCCACCATGGCGTGTGCTCAATTATGTATTTTGCTCAAGCTCACAAAAAAGCTTCTATAACGGCATTTTATTTGAAAAAAAATTTTTTTTAATTAAAAATTTTGAGCTGACAATAAAAAGCCCACAGGCGCAAAATAACCGGGAACTAGATGATTATTTTTGAAATTTCCATTATGCGGTCCACTTGAGAATTCTAAATCTGAAATTTAAAAAAACTTTAATTTTAATTTTTAATTCTTTGGAAATTTTTTCGTCTAAAAAGCGTTGTAATTCCGCAGAAGGTATTTCGCGCCAGTGCTAAAGTGTGTTAAATTCCGCTAATAATAGTTCTTTTTATAGGATAATACTACATTTTATTGAATAAAAAGCGATATTCAGGAATGAAAATGGTGTAAAAACATGAATTTGTGTTAAAAATTCACGTTTTTGCAAGAAAATTGAGTATAAAAAAAGTACTTAAAATTTTCTCGAGAGGAGAGGACAGAGGAGGGGGGTCAGATTTCAAAATCTAGAGGGGGGTCAGGGTGAAAAATTCGAAAATTTAGGGCGAGGGCGGGGCCCTGGATTTTTTTCTAGGGAGGCCCCCAAATTATCGAGGCTAGAGGGAGTGTGGACCCCACCCTACCCCCCTCCCTTGTTCATCTGTGAGTGCAGCACAGACGCGAAATCTCTTCTGCGGATTTGCAGCAGAATGAATCCCTAAGAGGGTTAATAAACTTACAATGTGACCAATTTTTCATTGCTGTTTTTCAATTCTTGCAATAGTAATTCGTCATCCAAAAGTTCTTCCAGAGTAAATTTGTCTTTACTTAGCGTTTCCGATAAAGTGCTAGTTTCAACAATATTCGTTTTCCAAATCATTTTAATTCATTTATTTTTAAATTAAGCCTAAAACAAATGCGAAAGTTCACAACTTTATTAAAATAGGTCAGTGGCGTGCCCAGGATTTCATTTCGGGAGGGGCGGTCTGGGGGGGTACATACTAACCCTGAGGGGGGTCTGGGGGACGGCAGCCCCCCCAGAAATGGGGGGTCTGGGGGGCGAGAGCCCCCCAGCGGGGTCAAGGGGCAGAGCCCCTTGTCAGGGGGGTTCGGAGGGCAGAATGCCCCCCGGGGGGAGAAAATTTTTAATTTAAGGCGCTAAAATACACTAGAAATTTTAATTCCAGATGATAATTAAAACAAAATTTAAGTTTATTTTTATTCCTATCCATTTAAAACATGTGTTTAAAACGTTAATAAAAGGTTAATAGTGTTTATAGTAGTTTTATTTAACATGTATGCCTTAAATATTGAGCGGCAAAATCGATGGAAATGGAAAAATTGAGATAAATTGCCAATTTTAACTACCCGCGAAGCGGGGAAAATTTGGTTTTTTGACTATTAATATGCTTTTGGAAGGCATCAGGAATGTTTCTGTATTAATATTTAAGAAAAAAAATTTTCTCTCCCAAAATTCAAAAAACGTAAGGGTCCCCCCTTACGAAAAAATCCGGCTTCGCCGGATTTCGGGGGGGGGGGGGGCGGCCCCCCCCCCCCGCCCCCCCCCCTGGGCACGCCACTGAAATAGGTAATAATTATTCCATTCAGTTAACGTTCCATACATGTACCAAAATTCGATTTGACCAATCCTTAATACTTATAAAACATTTTTCTACTCTAAATTGAACAAGTAGACGGTAAACCTCATTTTTGTGGTTATTTTTGGGATTTAAGCTTTTTGAAAAGAGCTATGAATGAGTCAATTTAAACCCAATAACTGCTCTTTTTGGCATGTACAATTTATGTTATTAAGAAAAATTTTTTGTTAAGCCTTTAATCACTTTAATTAAAAGTTTCCAAAACTTAGTTTTATTTATAAAAACATAAAAAATGTTTGAATTGTTTCTTAAGCCTAAACAAAGCCTTAAAATCCAGCTATATTTTACCGATAAGATTAAGTTGTATTTTGCAAGTGTTAAAATTATAGGATATATTGCAAACGCATTATATTAATTTATATGGGGAATTCATGGAATTTGCACTTTTTATGGGGATTTTGGCCTATGATGGGGAATTTTCCTATGAAGTTTTTGTATGGACTAGTTTGATTTAAAGACTTTGCTTAGACTTTGAAAACAATTAAAACATATTTTTTTTTTTTATTTAATATTTTTTTATCAAATTTTTTTTTGGTAAAAAAAAGAATTCGTTTATTTTTTGGTTATTGGGGATCATATCCGTACGTGGGGAAGAAGGGGGGGGGGGGGGCGGACACGCCCCCCTCAAATTTGGTTTTGGCGTCCCCGAAATGAAGGTAGATAAAGGTTGGGTTTTTTTTTTGTTTACCTCAATAAAATTGATTGTTGGGTCTGCCCCTCCCCCCTACCAACGTCAGTCCGGGTTTGGGTCAAGGTACACTGGTTTCCCTTTCTAGTGGGGGGGTCCCCCCCTTCTTGTTTAACAAACGCGTCTATTGCCCGGGGTTTTATTTTCCTGTGGCGCGGAGCCCCGTTCGATTTTTTTTTTTTTTATTTTCCGATTCTCTTTCAGCTATCCGGCCATCATTTTATGTGGATGTTATTTTCTGCTGCTGGTGTCTTTTCCCATCAAATTTTAAAAATTTTTTTAAAATTAAAGTTGAAATTTTCTCCCATTTACCTTTTTTAAAATAATATCATTTTTTTATTCTTTTTTTTATATCTCTTTTCTTTTTTCCTTTTACCTCTTTTCTTTTTTTTTTAATTTATAAATTTATTCTTTATTATTTTTTTTTTTTTTTTTTTGCCAAGAGCCACCTGCCACCCCCCCCACCTTATACTTTTTAACACTTTTCGCTTTTGCTTTTTTCCCTCTTACGTCAGATTACTCTATTTAAATAATTTTAAATTGATTTTGTTGATTTGCCAATACGTTTGAATCTCTGACCCTCCCCAAAACAACAAAGCAGTAAAGTGGTCCCGTGCTGGACTCATCCACTCCATAAAGTGGAGGGTGTGGGGATTGGGGGATATGAGATGGCGTACCAGAAAAGTAAAGTCTGTGATGGAGGGTGGGGTGAAGTTGTAGGAGGCGTCCCCCCTGCTGCAGCCGCCCCCACACACTATTCCAACACTTGTGGCTCACGTGTGCCAACAGGTGATCCAACAGCTCCTTCCAGTTCTTAACACTCTTTTTTTTGAGGACCATGTTTCCAAGATGGATGCAAAAAAGGAACATGGACAGTTTGCTGTCATCTCTGGATTGAAAGAGTCGGCAAATGATGGTGACCAGGTCAAAGAACTTATTAATAAACTGAATGGTAATAGGTTTTTTTTGAGAGGTTCCAAACCCAGACTGTTAAAAGTGAAACTTGCCACCACTTCACTCCGTAATCACATTACGAGGTCTGGTGCCAACTTAAAAGGAGAAGAAAAGTTCAAGGGGGTGTTTGTCCGGCCTTCCCTGACCATGGACCAGAGGTCCCTACAGGCCAAATTACTTGTAACCCTCAAAACTTATCGTGATAAGTGCCCTAACTCAAAAGTGTACATCCGTTATAGTAATTTGGGAGACCCATATTTATATGACAGCATTGCAAAAAAAAATTTTGCAGAGGAAAAAACATCTGGGGCTGCATAGGAATTTGTGCAATCTTTTTGCAACACAGAGAAAATCAGGGCCTTATACTTTAATGCAAGAAGTGTCAGAAATTCCCTAGCAGAACTTGATGTTTTAACCTCTGGAAATGATGCCACGTATAACAATGTGTTTTTCGATTTTATCTTAATTACAGAAACTTGGCTGTCTCCAAAAATTAGTAACATTCAATTTGATACCTTAAATAACTACAATATAATACGTTATGACCGAAAAAGTAATAACCCTGGAGGTGGTGTTCTAGCGCTTTTTAAGAAAACGCATCAAATGTCCGAGATTGAAATTAGTTCAAAGTATGAGGAAATTGAGATAACAGCGTGTGATGTATTCCTTAAAAATATTAAAATTAGGGTTATTTGCCTATATAGACGTCCACAAACAAATAAACAAGAAGATGACTTGATTTTTGAGCTCTTGAGAAATCTGATTTATGAATTCACAGGAACTGTCATTCTCACTGGGGATTTTAACCTCCCTGGTATTGAGTGGAAAAATATGGATGTAGTTTCCAATTGTCAAAATGAACTTAACTGGCTTATTTTATTCAGTGAACTAGGACTAACACAAATATTAAAATCACCAACAAGAGTAGGAAATTTTTTAGATCTACTTTTTACGACAGATGTAGACATTTTTTGTTCTACTGAAGTAGCGCCAAATTTTTTAAATTCAGATCATTTTTCAATTATGTTTGAGCTTGACGCTGGCTTAATGCCTCATAAAAATACTAAAAAACAAGTAAGTATGGTACCTAATTTTGCAAAAGCAGACTACAATTCCCTGTTTCAACTGTATGCTTCCTATAATTGGGATGATCTTTTTAAAAATCAAAACAGTGTTGAAGAGCAATGGCAATGTTTCAAAAACAAACTCATTGAAGGCATCAACATACATGTGCCAAGTAAACCTTTAAAGTTTAATAACAAAAAAACTAAGTATCCAGCAAATATTAAGAAACTTCAAAAAAGAAAACTAAAACTTTGGCACAAAAGAAAATTTCAAGATACCAAAGAAGAATATAACTTAATCACAAAAGAATATGTGGAAGCTGTAAAAAACCACAAAATTTCTCTCGAAAAAGAAATACTCAAAAAAGGGGATATAGGAAGTTTTTATAAATTTGTTAACAAAAACATTAAATCAAGAAGTTATATTCCACCTTTGGTTAAAAATGACTCCACTCTTGCATTTGAAGACTCTGAAAAGGCTGAAATATTTGCTGAATATTTTAGTTCCATCTTTACAACTGATGATGGAAATTTTCCTCCATTTCATCCTGAAACTAAAATTAAACTAGAAAATATGAAATTCTCAACAAATGAAGTGTTAAAAGTGTTAAAAAAATTGCCAAATAAATTTTCTAAAACTCCTGATTGTCTACCTGCCTATTTTTTGAAGCGCCTTGCAAAAGTACTGGCTGAACCTTTAGCTAAAATTTTTAACAAATCTTTTGAAACTGGAAAACTACCAAATGATTGGCTAATAGCCTTAATTATTCCCATATTTAAAAAGAAATTAAAAAACAGAAAAGAAAACTATAGACCAATCTCATTAACCTCTTACTCCTGTAAAACCATGGAGGTGTTAGTTCGTGACAAACTTTACTCCTTGTTCCATAAAATATTATCAAGGTTTCAACATGGTTTTAAGGACAAAAGTTCAACGGTCACGCAACTAATAGAAGTAGTAAATGATTGGACTTTAAGCCTAAAAAACAAGAAGTCTGTAGATGTTATCTATTTGGACTTTGCCAGAGCTTTTGACTCTGTTTCTCACCAAAAACTTTTATACAAACTTAAACAATATGGAGTTACAGGAAATTTTCTTAATTGGATCAGTGCCTTTCTGACTAACAGGACATTAAAAGTAGTTATTAATAATTCTGTTTCCTCCTCATACAAAGTAACCAGTTCAGTTCCGCAAGGTTCAGTTTTGGGCCCACTCTTATTTTTAATTTATATCAATGATATTGTTAACTGTGTAAAAGAGTCAAAAATTATATTATTCGCAGATGATGTGAAAATATATACAGACTTTTCAATAAGTAATAATGAAGCTATGAATCTTCAAGTTTTTAAAATGCAAAAAGATCTTAAAAAAGTGGCTGAGTGGTCAAAAACCTGGCAACTAAACCTTGCTGAAGACAAATGTGAAACTTTCCATATTGGTCCTATAGGTGATTTTGTATGCAACGATTACACTATAAACAACAAAGTTCTAAAGCAAGCCAAAACAATTAAAGATTTAGGTATTTATATGTCTCATAACCTGAAGTTTTCTTATCATTGTCAAAAAATAGCTGAGTCTGCTCTACAAAGGTCGGCATTAATTTTTAGAACTTTCTCAGCTAAATCAGTTACAAACTTGGTACGAGCATATAAATCCTATATTAGGCCATTGCTTGAATATGGTAGTGTCATTTGGAATCCTTATCTCATAAAAGATTGTAATTTATTAGAAAAAGTTCAAAAATATTATACCAGAAGATTATTTAGATGCTGCGGTCTAAAATACACTAACTATGAAAATCGGTTGACTTTTTTAAAACTTGAAAAACTTTCAGATAGAAGAACTAAAACAGACTTATGTGAAATATACAAAATAATAAATGGCAAATCATGTCTTCAATCAAAAGATTTATTTTTATTCAACACCAACCAAACTCGAGGACATCCTTTTAAACTGCAAATTGATGAATGTAGAATTGATACAAGAAAATACTCTTTTCCAAACCGCGCTATTTTAAAATGGAATGCTTTAGATACCTCTCAGGTCACTGCTAATTCGGTCACAACTTTTAGAAAATCACTAAAATAACATAAGGTGTGTTTTAATTTTAAAATTATTATGCTCAGTTTTAGTGCCTAAGCATAACAACTTGAGCCTTCTGAGCATTTTTTTAGCTTAACTGTGTTGCTTTTAGATTGCACACAGCAAGTTCTTTGTCTTACTTGATTACACATTCTTAATTTTATTTTTCTTATAACTAATTTATTTTTTTTTTCTTGGTGTTTGTTTTTTTTTGTTGTTTTTTTTTTTTATTTTTTTTTTTTTTTATTGTTATTTGACTTGGTTGTGATATATTTTTTTTAAACTAACTAAACTTTCTTGTGTGCTGATTTACACGTATTGTGGATTTGTAGATAATTGCTAAAAATAAATTTCTTTCTTT
Organism: Microlaimidae sp. YZB2_3; assembly: GCA_030248175.1. Classification (NCBI taxonomy): domain Eukaryota; kingdom Metazoa; phylum Nematoda; class Chromadorea; order Desmodorida; family Microlaimidae; species Microlaimidae sp. YZB2_3. The sequence goes on along the minus strand of JASAMX010013678.1, from coordinate 1,763 downwards.
CTTTCTTTCTTACTACACCTACTACACCGACCGACCTAAGCAACCTAAGCAAAACCTCAAAATCAAACAAAACATTAAATTTAGCTTGATTTTAAGGTTTTGCTTAGGTTGCTTAGGGAAATTTTTAGAAACAAGAGGAGTTTCACCCCTCGGTTGGTCGGTCGGTGTAGTAGGTGTAGTAGGTGTGGTAAGTGTCTTTTAGTGCTTGCCTTTTTTTTATTTAATAAGTAAAAACGTCCGTGCATGGGTTTTCCATGAATACATGAATTACTGTAAAAATGGACTGATACTTTTTTTTGAATAGGGCACCGTCATGTATTGCTTTGCATTTACGTTTTATAAACATTAACCCGTACTCAACCGGTCCAGTTCTAGAACTGTTTGTGAACTGTTGCAAAACAGTTAAAACAGCATAGCACAGGGGCATGTAGAGTACCGGTTAAAAACTGCACAAAAGTATATATTTTTATTTGATAACCAAAAAAACACGTTATTTCAAGGAAAATAGTCTTAAAATTAAAAGTGAAAATAGTGAAAAAAGTCCACTTTGTGTGGAGCTTCTTGGACTCTTTATTATCTGGAAAACGGCAAATGAGCGCCAATCAGCATAGTCATATATATATCCGCCATAAATAAATACATATATGTGAATGCAAAATTTTCCTTGTATTAACGGTAAAGGTGTTATATTGCACTAATACCTCTGTAATTCCTGAACCTAAGCATTTAACTTAAAAATCAAACTAAATTTTCATGCTAAATTTATATTTAATGGTTTGTTTGCAAAACCTAAAAATTAAACGAAAAATTTAATGCTTTTTTTGTCACAAGCAAAATATTGCGACTATAATATTTTGCACACGCCTCTTGACGTTATTGCGGAGAGTTCACAATAATAGTTTTGGGGAGTTTATATTGTTGCAGTATTGTGTTCTATTTCACACCCAAAGATATGAATTGAAAACAATGCATTGAAAACCTTTTTTTACCTAAGCCTAAGCAAAAGCCAAAAATCAAGCAAAATTTTTATCATGATAAAGTATTTATTAAATGATTACAATGGTTATTTGAAGAACTGAAGAACCTGAGCCTAAGCAAAATCTAAAAGTGCAAGCAAAATTTTATCATGGTAAATTTGTGATGATGCTTTTTTTTGAACTGAGGAGTAAAAACCTTATTTTTTTTCCTAAGCCTATGAAAAACCCAGAAATCAAAGAAAATTTTATCATTTGGGTCGAAAGTCGCATTTTTGAAAGTTTTACGTTTACAAAATTGCATCCGAAGGACCAGTTTTCCGAAGACGAGATGTTTTAAAAGACGAGTTTTCAGAAGACGAGATGTAGAAGACGAGATCTTGAAAGAGGCGCAAGATGTAGAAGACGAAATTTCAGGACACCTACAGAGAGGGTGAAGTTCCGACCCGTAACGTTTCATCTCAACAATTCAGGAACTATCCAGACAGTTCGTGTTTCGATTAACATGTGCTTTGTTTTGCGTTTTTGGATTTTACAATGTCCATTTTTTGTGCGATTTCATTTCATAATCTTCAACATTAATTATAAAGTTTACTTACCACCGCTTTCGTTAGACGTCGTTTTCTTTTTTCGTTGGGTGTTTACCGGGTTTTTTTTGTTTTTTATTTGGTACTCCTGTTCTGGGGTCCAGTTACGGTTCTTTTGGAACGTTCCGCCATTATTTTTGCGGTTTTTTGTAATGGTTTGTTAAGAAACAGCAGCTGATCGATCGTTATTTTTTTACTTTAA
>JASAMX010013676.1:0-15626 GCA_030248175.1 Microlaimidae sp. YZB2_3 | reverse complement strand
CGAGATATATATGTACGTATACTATAGAAAGTGACCGCTAAGCGAAGCGAAGCGGAACAAATTTTTGGTTTTGGGGGTCCATTTGGGGTACCCAAAATTATTTTAGAGGTTGGCGCCGAGCGATTAGTGAGGCGCTAGAAAATTTTGAATTTTTGGACCTGAAAACCCCCAAATTTAACTATCTGGCGACCATTTTCGGGGGGGGGCCGCCCCCCCCCCGCCCAACCACTATCCTTATTTTTCCTCCTGTCGGACTGTTTTGCGGGCCGGGGGGGGAGTGGCCGCCCCGCCCCCGCCTGGCTACGTCCCTGACTACACATTATTAAAGTTCAAAAATCCAATTTCCGTCCGTGTTAGTGAAAATATTAGGAGGTTAAACTCTCACCTCCCACAAAAAGCCAATTGGAACACCTCTGTTGTAAAGACTGAAATGCCCGGTGTTATAATATTAAATTTCGACTCGTTGTGAATATTGGCTATTTGAAAAACTTTTATAGTTAAAATCCTTGAAAACGCCCATAGAAAGAGCTTGCCGCTTTTTATTATGGATTTAAAATCAGTATTTTGACTTTTTAAATGCGATTACTGCAAAATGGTACCTTCTAAAATCCAACGTAGAACCTCAAGTTTTTAATTGGCTTCCAGGCTCCAAAATTGATTAATGTTATTACAAAAAATAATAAAATTGGTATTTTTGGTTTCGTATAAATCACGGTTTAATTAATATACAATATTGCGTTTGAATCAAGTTTACAACACGCTGCGCGCGTTTTCTAAGTCGCAGCGTAGCTTTTTAATCAATAATCGATTATTGATCATTGATTTGTGTTGAATAATTTTGATTAATATTAAATATAATTTCTCTACTCATATTTGCAATAAATCTCCGATTACTTGTATTTTAGCTACAATATAGCGGTTGCTGTTTTGTTCTGAAATTTATATGTTAGTTAAAATGGTTATTTATTTTTGTTAACAAATTTGTACAAATTAAAAGGTCATTATACGTTTTTACGCTTATTTTTATTAGCTGCCGTTTTGTTTTAATATGTAATATCTTGCATTTTATCCTTGCTGAACAAAAGTGTGCTCAGATTTTTTTAAAAATCCTCCGTTACGGGGTCTTTGAAGCTGTAAGCTTGGTACTTGAAGCTGTTAAAAAAAATTGAGAACTTTAACCCAAAATTTTAGAATTAACGATATTGTAATCCGATAAAATATCACGTGCAGAGAAACAGGAAGAAAGTTATTATTATTTGTAAATTTACCACTGACAAAAGAACTGACCCCTCCCCCGGGGGTTTATTGGGGGGAGGGCAATTCCACAAAAGGGGGGGGGGGGCGAGCGGGGAGAAAGAAAAAAGGAGAAAAAAGAGAGAAAAAGAAGGGAAAAGAAACAAAAAAAGCGAAAATAAGGTAACAATAGCTCTAAAATGGCTAAAAATACATTTGAAATAGGGTAAAAACTGCAAAAAATTCGCGATGATGGCGTCATCATAGGTCAAAAATGGCGTCATAATTTTAGGGTACTTTTTATTTTTTTTTTGTGGGGGGGGGGGGATTTTGCAGACCGTGCACAGGTCTTCAAAATATAATTTTAATTTTTTAGCTTGCGCTTTTATTATTTATTTCTTCTTGACGGTAAGTGGTACACCCTTAATTTCACCCCCTAAGCTCAAGTATTTCAGGCTTAGGCTTTAGGAAATAGAAAATACTTTAGCTTAGCGTTAGGGTCATCTGAAACAAAATAGATTAAGTTTATTTATAGGCTAAGGTTTTAGCGATTTTAAACCTTCGGGCTAAAATCAAAACTTTCAATTTAACCCCATTCTCTCCAAGTTCTACTTGCAAGTTTCTTTTATTAACGACCCTAAATCAGGCCACCTGCCAAAAGTATAATATTTTTGTAAACGGAATTATAATTTGTGCTCATGTAAAATTTTTGAAGTGTTTTGTTTACTTTTAAATTTTGAGTGTTTTAAGTTTACTTACAGTTGCTCGTTATGTTTCTCATAGTATATCGGACCAGATGCATAGGTTTTTTACAAATGTCTTGATGATATGTCCATTTATGTAGAAGCTACAAAATTTATTTAATTGTAATTATGTGTTTTATTATTGTGTAAACTGTCTTTCGAAAAGTATATATTTAAATCAAATATTTATTTTAAATTAATATCCACACAAAGTTATAATAGGAACAAATTTTATGTTCTTTATATTCACCAGGTTTACGTTTACGAATGTTTGTGTTACTCCGGGAGGTTCCAATCTATTGGCACTGCGCCTCCCCGGGGGTTTTTTGGGGGAGTGATTCCAAAATGGGGGTTACGGGGGGCCACTTTTTTGAGGGAAAAAAGAGAAAAAAAGAAGAAAAAAAGAAAATAATAAAAAAGAGACAAAAAAGGCCGAATTTAACTAAAAAATATGTCTATAATGATTTAAAAGGCATTGAAATAGGCTAAAAATTGTAAAAAAATTGGCGATAATGGCGTCATAATAGGTCAATAATGGTGTCATAATTTTTGAGTACTTTTTCATTTTTGGGGCGGGGAGGTGGGCAAATCCTTCAAAAAACAGGGGGCTTTCGAGACCGCTGTGCAGATCTGTGATACTGTGCGAAGGTGTAATTAATTGGCATAAACAAGCAAAGAAACAAACTCTAAAGGTTGTAACCTAGGTCCTTTCAAAGGTTTTTTATATCATACAGAGATTTTTGAATATTTTCCTGGGGTGCAATTTTAGCTCCACCTTGTTTTTGTTTACTACCATTTCCAATGATCGAATATTTGAGTGGCTCTCCTTGTTTTCCGTCCAAAAAACATTGCTCCTATTGGTTATTTTGTTAACATCTTCTGTGTGCATTGCTTGCTGTTGAAATTGTAGGGTAACTGACTTATTTCGGCCACCTTTTTTATTTTTTTTAATAAGTTTTTCTGGCTTTTTCATATCAAGCCAAAAATTTGGCCTAAAAATCAAACAATAGCTATATTTGTTATTCCAGTGCAAAATTTTGATACTTTCTGTTACACTTAAAAATCACTGAAGGTTTAAACTTTTTTTTTAAAGTGGCAGGAAGTTAGCGCGCGCTGCCCTTTTTTTCGCCCCTCAAAGGCGCTGTGGCCCTGGCCATAACTATTGCTTAAAACAAACAATAAAAAATTTTAAAGGTCGAAAATTTTTTCCCTGCATTTACCCTTAGGCATTGTTCTTGGTACATATAACTTAATTTTTCCCGTTTGCGAACTTTAGATAGATATTAGCAAGACTTTAAATAATTATGTCAAAACCTGAAAAAAACAAGTTTTATAATAACTTGATATTTTTGTTTTTGTTTTATTTATTTTTGGCTTAAAAAAACGTTAAAACAAAGTCAAACGAGCAAAAAAATTCTTTATAAAGACGGTAGTACAATGATATTTAAAAACAGCAAAAAACGAAAGGTTACTTTCCACCTAAATTTTAGTGGCAGAAATTAACGGAATCTTAAAATGCGCAGTTAGTTAAACGCATTGCAAAATAATTTTGAAGAAAATATCAAAAACTTGAATATTAACAACTTTGAGCCTTAAATAGAAGATATTTTAAGGTTATATATTGCTTCGTTTTAAATTTGATGGTTTAAACACAAAGCAAAAATTAAGAAAATCATAAAAAATTCACTTTTAAAAAAAAAATGTTAATAATGTTAGAATAATAAAAATAATAAAAATAAAAAAACTTTTGCAAAACAATTTTTTCAACATTAATCCAGTTACTTTTGTTCTTTTTTTTTTTTAAAGTTCTTTCGTGTTTTAAAAATAAACCAATTTTCTAACACCCTAAATATGGTGGCCGAAATTACAAGCGTGGCCAAAATTAAGTCCAATTACCCTATATACGTTTTATGAAATTTAAAAAGTAATTCTATGCTGTTAATTGATGGATTGCATCAACAACTAATATATAAGCATCAGCAAAAATTTCAGAAAATATAATATAAAATTGTCAATTGTGGCAAGAATATATAACAAGAGAAATGTTCTGACTGCACCTAGATTTCTGAAGAAAATTTTGCTGGAAAAGTCGTTTATGTGCAAAACGCTGCGTTAAAAATCACTGCGCGGAAAAAGGAGTTTTGCAGAAAGAGTGGCGCAAAAAAGCGACATTTTGCGACTAGCAAAAATTTGGTCAAAATTTTTAGTGTACAGTCTGGCATTCTTTTGTGTTGTATATTTTTTATTGTGCTAAGCTAAAGCTGGCTTCCCTAAAGGCTGGTTCATACTTATGACAAAACGTCCTTTGGACAAAGAACAACGTGTTCATACTTTTTGTCCTTTGGACTTTTCCTTTTGGATTATTGTCCTTTGGACTTTGTCCAAAGGGACCTAATTCTAACATAGCATTCATTACTTCGTTCAAAAGAAGGGAAAGTCCAAAGGACGTTTTGGCTTTCTCTCAAAATTGTCCTTTGGACTTTGTCGAAAGGTGGTTTTGTCATAAGTATTAACCAGCCTTAAGTAAAAGATTCGAGAACATAAAAGAGATGTTATTAAAAATTCTATTCTAGTACAACATTTTAATACAATCTGCATCGATTTCCGATATGTCAGTTCGTATCATAGAACAAAGTGATAAATTTAATAACAGTACAGTATAAAAATTCGGCTTTTATTCTTGAATTGTATAATAGCGAAAAGTTTGTTTTTGTTTAAAGTTTAGAGAGTAGCGATTTTTCTGACGATTCTTTAGTCAGCGTTTGGCCTTATGAAATAACCACGCTCCAGATACCATGTAGAAAAAAAATGTTTATGTTAATTCGCAGAGTTTAGCGCAGTGGAATTTATGAATTTTTTTAATATTGAAATTAACGCAGTGGAAGTTTTATGAACGCAAAGTTTTTTGTAATTCCAAGTAAATAATAACGAACGGACCCATTGTAATAGTATTTCGTAAAGTAACAATGACAAAATATAGTCATTTCAGTTAAAATGAACGAATATTTCGAAGCGTAAAAGAAATAAGTTTATTATTTAATCCGAAATAATAATCAAACAAAATCGAAGTTACACTTGAATAAATTGAAGTTATCGAATTAAATTAATCACGTAGAAATATTGTTAAAGTCTTTTTAAAAGCCAAAAAATATATCGGACGCATAAAACAATCTATATACCAGCGTAACGCAAAGAGCGGCGAGATAATTTTTTAAATAATTTTTGTTACATTTAGGCCGCACAGCAAAGTTTAAAAACAACACTTTGATTAAAAAAATTTAACACGCGTTTTAATTAATTAATAAATTTTTTTAAAATTTTTTTTAATTAAAAAAGGCAAGAATTTATAAGCGAATATTTTTTAAGATAAATGTAAACAAGAATTTGTTTTTCGCATTTCGCGACAGATCCAAATGAAAATTTGCTTATTTAAGAAATCAATATGCAAATATTAAAGTATATTTTTTGAACCTTTGAAAATATGTTAAGTATTTTTGTTCTATTTATTTTTTCTTTTGTAGGTAGGCATTTAGAAATAAACACTTAAGCCTGGTTCACACTACTGCGATAGGCAATAGGTGACAGGCGATAACGCCTTCATTTCAAACTGAAAAAAAAATTGCGATAGGCGATAGTGTATTGTTTCAATTTTAAACAGTGCTATAAAGTGTTTTTAACTTTTATTTCCATAAATACTATGTCGTATTCAGCCGCAATTTTAGTTAATATTACAGCACTACGTTCAGTTATTTGAAAACGGCGACAAAAAATGAAAAACATAGTTGGTACTCCTTATTAACCAAAACAAGGTTCGAAAAAAGAATATCATTCTTTAACTCAAGGAATTATAAACATATTTCCAGATTGAATAAGCTTCATAGCACTCGTTTAAGGGGCGGAACTCCAGAACTCCGAAGCTCTCTTCGGGCAGGATGATATTCGAGGACAGAAACATCTCTAGTTTAAGCATGACCTTTTCGTGTTTTAAATAATTGCTCAAATTTTAAATTGAATTACCACGCCAATTTTTACCCATATTCTTCCAAATCTTTATCAAATTTATCACTTTGTTCTATGATACGAACTGACATATCGGAAACTGTATGCCCGGATTTATTAAAATGTTGTACTAAAATGAATTTTTAATAACATCTCTTTTATGTTCTCCAAATCTTTGTCTTAAGGCTGGTTCATACTTATGACAAAACGTCCTTTGGACAAAGTCCAAAGGACAATTTTAGAGAAGCCAAAACGTCCTTTGGACTTTTTCCTTTGGACGAAGTATGAATGCTACTTAGAATTAGGTCCTTTGGACAAAGTCCAAAGGACAAAATCCAAAAGGAAAAGTCCAAAGGACAAAAAGTATGAACACGTTGTTCTTTGTCCAAAGGACGTTTTGTCATAAGTATGAACCAGCCTTTAGGGAAGCCAGCTTTAGCTTAGCACAATAAAAAATATACAACACAAAAGAATGCCAGACTGTACACTAAAATTTTGACCAAATTTTGCTAGTCGCAAATGCGCTTTTTGTGCGGCTTTCCTCGCAAAACTCCGTTTTTCCGCGCAGTGATTTTTAACGCAGCGTTTTGCACATAAACGACTTTTCCAGCAAAATTTTCTTCAGAAATCTAGTGCAGTCGGACATTCTCTTGTTATATATTCTTGCCACAATTAACAATTTTATATTATATTTTCTGAAATTTTTGCTGATGTGTATATTAGTTGTTGATGCAATGCAAATTAACAGCATAGAATTCTTTTTATTAAATTTCATAAAACGTATATAGGGTAATTGACTTAATTTCGGCCACGCCTTAATTTCGGCCACCAATTTAGGGTGTTAGAAAATTGGTTTATTTTTAAAACACGAAAGAACTAGAACAAAAGTAACTGGATTAATGTTGAAAAAAGTGTTTTTGCAAAAGTTTTTTTATTTTTATTATTTTTATTATTCTACATTATCAACATTTTCATACAAAAAGTGAATTTTTTATGATTTTCTTAATTTTTGCTTTGTGTTTAAACTGCATCAAATTTAAAACGAAGCAATATATAACCTTAAAATATCTTCTATTTAAGGCTCAAAGTTGTTAATATTCAAGTTTTGATATTTTCTTCAAAATTATTTTGCAATGCGTTTAACTAACTGCGCATTTTAAGATTCCGTTAATTTCGGCCACCATAAAATTTAGGTGAAAGAACCTGTCGTTTTTTGCTGTTTTTAAATATCATTGTACTACCGTCTTTATAAAGAATTTTTTTGCTCGTTTGACTTTGTTTTGACGTTTTTTTAAGCCAAAAATAAAAATTGAACAAAAAATACAAGTTATTAAAACTTGTTTTTTTCAGGTTTTGACATAATTATTTAAAGTCTTGCTAATATCTATTAAAGTTCGCAAACGGGAAAAATTAAGTTATATGTACCAAGAACAATGCCTAAGGGTAAATTTGCAACCTTTAGAAATTTTTATTGTTTGTTTAAGCAATAGTTATGGCCAGTTTTTTGTAGGTGGCCGAAATAAATGGCACGCGCCTTAACTTCGGCCACTTTAAAAAAAAGTTTAAACCTTCAGTGATTTTTAAGTGTAACAGAAATATTCAAATTTTGCACTGGAATAACAAATATAGCTATTGTTTGATTTTTAGGCCAAATTTTGGCTTGATTGAAAAAGCCAGAAAAAACTTATTAAAAAAAATAAAAAAGGTGGCCGAAATTAAGTCAGTTACCCTACAATTTCAACAGCAAAGCAATGCACACAGAACAATTTTTTTTGAACAAAACTAACTAATGTGAGGATTGTTCATATCTACTCAAATATTCGATCATTGGAAATGGTAGTAAACAAAAACAAGAGGGAGCTAAAATTGCACCCCAGGAAAATATTCAAAAATCTCTGTATGATATAAAAACCTTTGTTTTCATAGTAAGCGACTCTAACCTTTAAGAGTTTGTTTCTTTGCTTGTTTATGCCAATTAATTACACCTTCGCACAGTAACCCAGATCTGCGCACGGTCTGGAAAGCCCCCTGTTTTATTGAAGGATTTGCCCACCTCCCCGCCCAAAAATGAAAAAGTACTCATCAATTATGACGCCATTTTTGACCTATTATGACGCCATTATCACCAATTTTTTTACAATTTTTAGCCTATTTCAATGCCTTTTAAACCATTTTAGACATATTTTTATTTAAATTCCGCCTTTTTTGTCTCTTTTTTTATTATTTTCTTTTTTCTTCTTTTTTTCTCTTTTTTCCCTCAAAAAAGTGGCCCCCCGTAACCCCCATTTTGGAATCACTTCCCCCAATAAAACCCACCGGGGAGGGGCAGTGCACAGGTTTGGTAACCTATAACACAAACCATTCGTAAACGTAATGGTGTAAAGAACATAAAATTTGTTCCTATTTATAACTTTGTGTGGATATTAATTTAAAATAAATATTTGATTTGAACATATCTTTCGAAAGACAGTTTACACAATAATAAAACACATAATTACATAAATAAATTTTGTAGCTTCTACATAAATGGACATATCATCAAGACCTATGCATCTGGTCCGAATGATACTATGAGAAACATTAACGACAACTGTAAGTAAACTTAAAACACTCAAAATTTAAAAGTAAACAAAACACTTCAAAAATTTTTAACATGAGCACAAATAGTATTCTGTTTACAAAAATATTATACTTTTGGCAGGTGGCCTGATTTAGATTCGTTAGAGCTGAAGAAACTTGCAAGTAGAACTTGGAGTCAAGAATGGGGTTGAATTGAAAGTTTTGATTTTAGCCCGAAGGTTTAAAATCGCTAAAACCTTAGCCTATAAATAAACTTAATCTATTTTGTTTCAGATGACCCTAACGCTAAGCTAAAGTATTTTCTATTTCCTAAAGCCTAAGCCTGAAATACTTGAGCTTAGGGGGTGAAATTAAGGGTGTACCGCTCTCCGTCAAGAAGAAATAAAGAATAGACGCGCAAGCTAAAAAAATAAAAATATATTTTGCAGACCTGTGCACGGTCTGGAAATACCCCCCCCACAAAAAAAAAATAAAAAGTACCCTAAAATTATGACGCCATTTTTGACCTATGATGACGCCATCATCGCGAATTTTTTGCAGTTTTTACCCTATTTCAATGTATTTTTAGCCATTTTAGAGCTATTGTTACCTTATTTTCGCTTTTTTTGTTTCTTTTCCCTTCTTTTTTCTCTTTTTTTCTCCTTTTTTCTTTCTCCCCTGCTTGCCCCCCTTTTGTGGAATTGCCCTCCCCCCAATAAAACCCCGGGGGAGGGGGCAGTGCTTTTGTCAGTGGTAATGTTACAAATAATATTAAATTGCTTCGTGTTTCTCTGCACGTGATATTTTATTGGATTACAATATCGTTAATTCTAAAATTTTGGGTTAAAGTTCTCAATTTTTTTTAACAGCTTCAAGTACCAAGCTTACAGCTTCAAAGACCCCGTAACGGAGGATTTTTAAAAAAATCTGAGCACACTTTTGTTCAGCAAGGATAAAATGCAAAATATTACATATTAAAACAAAACGGCAGCTAATAAAAATAAGCGTAAAAACGTATAATGACCTTTTAATTTGTACAAATTTGTTAACAAAAATAAATAACCATTTTAACTAACATATAAATTTCAGAACAAAACAGCAACCGCTATATTGTAGCTAAAATACAAGTAATCGGAGATTTATTGCAAATATGAGTAGAGAAATTATATTTAATATTAATCAAAATTATTCAACACAAATCAATGATCAATAATCGATTATTGATTAAAAAGCTACGCTGCGACTTAGAAAACGCGCGCAGCGTGTTGTAAACTTGATTCAAACGCAATATTGTATATTAATTAAACCGTGATTTATACGAAACCAAAAATACCAATTTTATTATTTTTTGTAATAACATTAATCAATTTTGGAGCCTGGAAGCCAATTAAAAACTTGAGGTTCTACGTTGGATTTTAGAAGGTACCATTTTGCAGTAATCGCATTTAAAAAGTCAAATTACTGATTTTAAATCCATAATAAAAAGCGGCAAGCTCTTTCTATGGGCGTTTTCAAGGATTTTAACTATAAAAGTTTTTCAAATAGCCAATATTCACAACGAGTCGAAATTTAATATTATAACACCGGGCATTTCAGTCTTTACAACATAGGTGTTCCAATTGGCTTTTTGTGGGAGGTGAGAGTTTAACCTCCTAATATTTTCACTAACACGGACGGACATTGGATTTTTGAACTTTAATAATGTGTAAGTCAGGGACGTAGCCAGGCGGGGGCGGGGCGGCCACTCCCCCCCCCCCCGAAACAGTCCGACAGGAGGAAAAATAAGGATAGTGGTTGGGCGGGGGGGGGGCGGCCGCCCCCCCGAAATGGTCGCCAGATAGTAAAATTTGGGGGTTTTCAGAGGCTAAAAATTCAAAATTTTCTAGCGCCTCGCTAATCGCTCGGCGCCAAACTTTAAAATAATTTTAGTACCCCAATGGACCCCCAAAACCAAAAATTTGTTCCGCTTCGCTTCGCTCAGCGGTCACTTTCTATAGTATACGTACATATATATCTCGTTATTTATGTTGCCTGATGCTAATGTTATTTCAAAGTTAGTACAATAATTTTTATAAGTAATAAGTACTACAAAGAAAGCAAAAAACAAACAATCATATTGGTTGATTTATGTACCTCACCCCTTCTAAATTTCCCTGCCGCCTATAGCATTGGCTCGGATTTTTTTCATATAGGTAGGTACCCTAGAAAACATGGAGCCGAGATGCTGCTCATGTACTTTGGTTTACAATGTGGGTTTAGCCAAGGGGTCTGAAACTAACGTCTCTAAATTCCTTTTTTGTAAAATCCAGGCTCTGCCAATGTGTGCTTATGTAATTTTTAACTAAGAAAACATGTTTTTACCGCTAAAAACATTAGATAATAGGTTATTAGGCCAAAAACAGTGTATTATACAGCTTTATCTACGTTTATCCCTGCTTTTTTAACGTTTTCAAAAATTAAGGGGGGTCTCCGCCCCCCCCCCCCCCCCACAAATAACGGGGGGGGGGGGGGGGGGCGGAGCCCCCCCCCAAATTTTTTTTGTACTCCAATCCGCCCCCCCCCAAAATGAAACTCTGGCTACGTCCCTGGTGTAAGTGTACTGTACAGTATTTTCTTTTTTTTCACGATTTTTTTTTCAGTAACACGGACCCCTTAGATTTTTGTACTTTAATAATGTGTAAGTGTACTGTACAGTATTTTATTTTTTTTCACGATTTTTTTCAGTAACACGGACCCCTTAGATTTTTGTACTTTAATAATGTGTAAGTGTACTGTACAGTATTTTCTTTTTTTACGATTTTTAAAATACAATCTAAAAAATTTAAGAGGAAAAATTCTGAAATTTGCCTCTGGTTTAGCGACTTCGTCAAAAAGATGTCTCAGTGCGGTCAAAACGGGCGAAACGTCTGTTCCGTAAATACGGTTTGTTAGTTATAAAGTGTTCTATTATATACATGGTTTTCACACTAACAGCTACAATAGGGTGGAAGGAAGTAACCACAGGGTTGATTTTTCGCTTCGGGAGCTTTGATTTTGTTCGTTGCACAAAATGACACAGGTTCATTTACACCCACTGAATCATAAAAATCATCAGTTTAAAAGCCGTTTGGTATTATTTTTACTGGCGCTCTTGTTGCAAAACTTTGAGTTTCCCTGAAGGCATATTACAGTAGCAGATTTGCAATTTAATGGATTTCTGAGGATTCATTAGTAATTAGATTAATTAATTTCGGGCGTTATCCTCAAATTGATAAAGCTTTTATTCTTTCAATAGAAAAATTCTTTCAATAGAAATTCTTTCAAAGAAAGAATAAAAGTTTTATCAATTTGAGGATAACGCCCGAAATTAATTAATAATTACAGTAGCAGACTTGTGCACGGTCTGGAAATGCCCCTCGTTTTATTAAAGGATTTGCCCCACTTCTTCCCCGCTCAAAAATGAAAAAGTATCTAAAAACTAAGGCGCCATTTTTGACCTATTATAACGGCACTATCACGAAATTTTTGCAGTTTTTAACATATTTCAATACATTTTAAGATATTTTAGACCTATTTTTACTTAAATTTGGTTTTTTTTGTCTCTTTTCTTCTTCTTTTTTCTCTTTTTTTGTTTTTCCCAGGGGCGTAGACAGGATTTTGAAAAGGGGAATTGTACTCCATACAAATTTGTCGACGGGGCGGGGGTGGTAGGGGATTGTACTCCACTATTTCAAAATACCGTAGAACAGACATTAAAAAAAGGTAAAAATTTTGCCGTTTCGCGCTAAGTGATTCTTTTTGCTGTTATTTGCATTGTTTTTTTAAGTTAAACTTGAAAAATTTTCGATTTAATAAGGTATAACATTAAATATCGTGCGATAGCATGAAAAAATTTTCAAAAATTGTTTTTAAAATTCATTAGAAACATCACATAAAAGTTGTAAAAAGGTATATAAATGTCGAGCGCTGAGCCGAGCGAAGAGCGAGAAAATTTTTTCTAATTGTTCTCTCAGGATCCCCAAATTTTTACCTTCGCCAGCCCAAAAAAAGGGGGGGGCGGTTACAACCCCCATAACCTCCCTGGCTACGCCCTTACTTTTTCCCCTGCTTGCCCCCCCGGTTTTAAAAAAGTTGCCCCCTGTGCCCTCCCAATAAAACCCCAGGAGGGGGAGTGCACACGTCTGCACTGGCCAGAAAAGCCATAATGAAGCGTATACCATTTGAATTCAATCTTATTGACCCAATTTCACTTAATTTTTATTACAGTGGGTTTGCCGGTACAAAAGTCAGCCGATCGGTTCCATTTTATTCAACCACCACCACCCGACAGACCCATGATCAGCTCCGAGCACATATCAAAGAACTGAATTGTGTGAGAGCGGAAGCGCTTGGGAACTGCTTCTTTCGCCTGTTCGCTGATTGGCCAGTCTGGGGAGCTCAGCGGGCTCTCCAATATCGAGTCTTCTATGTCCATTGCCACGGCGGTGGGCGTGGCACTTCTCGGAGAGGCATTCGTCCAATCATCGTCCAGCGGGGAGGCTCGGCCTTTAGTGGCGTCCGTCCAATCATCGTCCAGCTCCATGGCCTCAGTGGCCATTTCTAAACTCAGTGGCGGAGAGAGGGAGGGACCATCCCTTTTGCCTTCACCGGGGCTACGCCTCCCGCTCGGAGACCACGCCCCCGGGCTCAGACGATTGGCGGTTCGCGGACTTAAGGGGCGTGATCGAAGCGGAGAGACCGCCCCTCGAACACCCTTAATACGGCCACCAGGCGAATTGGAACAGGCGCGACTACGCCGTGGGGACAGCGGTCCCACCGGTGTCGATGGTGATTGGACGCTTTTTCGAAGCACCGGGTAGTCTTGGTCGTTATTATCACCTTAAAAATAATAATGCTTAGTGCTTAATCCTTAATGCTTTGGTGGGTTTCCAGCGTACTGTAAATTATATTTATCTTTTCAATCTTATTTTAAAAAAAATAGCATTTTACAAATCACAACGGACTTAGTCAGACAAACTGTAAGGGGAGGGTGCTATTTTACGAATCTTTCGATTAGACATAAGTATCAGACAATGAAACAAAATTGAAAAAAATTGAATCCGGCGTGGACCAATATTAAAAAATTATACATTTACAGAGGAATTTCTGAAATCATGTTGTTTTACAATTATTAAACAACAAGCGCTTAAAATTTTCATAAAATAGCTGAACATAAAAGTTTTATTTAAAATAAAAACAGCTGTTTTGACTAAAAAAATTGTAGGTCTAAAAGTTAAAAAGGATCTAAAATTTACAATTAACTTGGTATATAATCCTAAAAAACGATTTTTTATATAAAACATAAATAAATTATAAGATTAGTTTAAAAATACTTTTTCAGGGATACAAAAATGAGCAACTTTAACTCCACAAACACGGCCTAACTACAGCTTTAACTCTACAAATACAGCAAATTATAAAGGTCAATAATATCCAAAAAACCGATTTTTTTATGCTTTGACCAAAATTTTTTTTTTTTCAACTTTGTTTTTTTTATTGAAATAGCTTAAAAATTGTTTAAGAGCCACTTTTAAAAGCCTTTTTACACCTTTTTCTTAACTTTACGCTGAATACAATATAAAAATTATTCAGAGCTAAAAAAGAGTCTGGAAAACATTTTTGGGGGATTCAAATGGTGTTTTTTTGTTCACATATATTGATAACCGAAAAGTTTAGGGGGGTGTAATATTCAATCTTACAGGATGAGGTAACGGATAGGGGTTTGCCTTTAACCCCTTCTCTCAAAATCACAGTTTCCCCCTTCACCCTCAGCTCTGGACAAGTTAAGCCAACGTGGAATTTGGGACTGCTTAAATTTTTTAAAACCTAGATGAATTCTATTTTTTAAGA
The DNA here is from genome assembly GCA_030248175.1 of Microlaimidae sp. YZB2_3. Classification (NCBI taxonomy): domain Eukaryota; kingdom Metazoa; phylum Nematoda; class Chromadorea; order Desmodorida; family Microlaimidae; species Microlaimidae sp. YZB2_3. Next base: position 1,224 of record JASAMX010013676.1, on the reverse strand, counting down.
GTGCACTTGAAACATTGTGTGTTTTTTTGCTTAACTCTTTTATTTTCATAGAATGTACCAAAAATTCTTTTAAAATTAAAAATTTAAAGTCATTTTTAATTAAAAGGATGGTAACCCTAACCCTTTAAAATTCATGTTTCAAACCTTTTAAAAGTTTGCATCTGCATGCTTGAATTAAGAGAAAAAAAAACAACAGAAGTAACAAGGAGAAAAACTAACTTGCAGTTTCGTCGTATTTCATCCCGTCTACAACTTTAAAATCCAACAAAAAACCCGAATGACTGATTTGATAAAGCTGCAAATCGATTTTCGGCTAAATAATTAAAAATGTATCATTGTTAAAAACACAAAATTTAAATTTTTGCTTAATACAGCCCAACTTAATTTTTACGGACAGAAAGTAAGTCAACTTAAAATTAGAATTACACGTTCTTTACTTAAAAAAGAGAAGTACTATGAGATTTTTTGTAGAAAAACGCATAATCATAAAGTGGTTTAACCCGTTGCTGAATCTCCAAACCTGTGCACTGCCCCCTAGGGTTTTATTGGGGAAGGCAATTTCAAAATCCGGCGGGGTCAATTTTTTGAAACGGAGGAGAGAGGGCAAGCAAATGGGAAAGAGAAAAAAACAGGAAACAAGAAGAAAAAATGAACAAAAAAGCGAAAATTAAGTAAAAATTAGTCTAAAACGATTTAAAATGCATTAAAATAGCAGACCTGGGCACTTCCCCCTGGGGGTTTTATTGGGGGCAATTCCAAAACGGGGGGGGGCACGGGGAGCAGCTTTTTTGAAACGAAGGAGGGAAGAAAAACGGGGGGCGGCAAGCACGGGAGAAAGAAAAAAAGAGAAAAAAAGGAGGAAAAAAGAGAAAAAAGAAGGGAAAAGGAAAAAAAGGACAAAAAAGCGAAAATAAGGTAAAAATAGGTCTAAAATGATTTAAAATACATTGAAATAGGCTAAAAACTGCAAAAAAATTCACGATGATGGCGTCATCATAGGTCAAAAATGGCGTCATAATTTTAGGGTACTTTTACATTTTTTGGCGGGGTAGGGGGGCAATAAAACGGGGGGGGGGGCAAATCCTCCAATAAAACGGGCGGGGCATTTCCAGACCGTGAACAGGTCTGAAAATAGGCTGAACAAAAATTTCGCAAAAATGGTGTCATAATAGGTAAAAATAAACTAAACGTAATGTTAACGTAATGAATACTAACTTTTTTTTT
>JASAMX010013675.1:0-26268 GCA_030248175.1 Microlaimidae sp. YZB2_3 | reverse complement strand
AAATGTTATGAATCCTGGCGCGCATATTAAAATGTATCCAGACGACACCAAACTCTGTGCGATATTAAACAAAATGAATCCAATCTAGCTTTTAAAAATTCATTAAATAACTTTATTCAGTGGTCACATATGTGGCAACTGAATATAGCATTTAACCACTGCAATGTTTATACGTCAGTGAAGTTAACCACCGCGATTTGTATCATCTTAAACATAACATTTGAAATTTTTGAAACATTTGAAAATTTGAAATTTGAAAACATTTGAAACATTTGAAATTTTTGAAACATTTGAAATTTGAAATTTGAAATTTGGACATGTTCTTTGTAGTACAGAGCGTTGCCACTGCACCAAGGGGCATTCGTTTTTTTATTAAACCATCTTTTATATTCGCGAGTAGTCTTGAAACGTCACGTTAAGAAGGATGTTCCTCGTTAATTACTGTATATAACGCTGTCAAATCTAATTAAAGTAATTATACAAATGAGCAGGTTGACTTTAAAAAATATTTAAATCTTTTAAAACTAACCGTTTTCAATGGTCCATTTTTGAATTTCGTTTTTGGTACAATCTTTTCCCAAGTAAGAAAAAACATCTTTTCTTTTTAACATTTTCGCATATAAATCATCCACACTAATGAGAATAATTTTACAAAAAATGTTTAATCGCATAGAAAACTGTTCCAGTTTTAAGTTTGATACTTTTAAATTTTCCGAAGTATTCTGCAGATATCTGTGAGATTGAATAATCAGCGTACCATTTAAATCATGAAATAATTTACTTTAATAAAATGATGCCAGTCAAAAAATAATAGTAAAACGAATAATTACTATCTTCCAAACGGAACACATTTCTACAGATAAACTCGATTTGATAACCTGGGAAAAGTAGTTGTTATCATATTGGCGTCCTGCGGGTATTTAGTGCATTGGTTTGAACTATGTAGCTTGTCTTAATAGGGACTTGATCTTGGGACTTTTAGTAGGCTTCACTGGGCCAGAACCTCAATACCTACACATATAAACAGCTAACTAGAACTACTTCAATTAAAAAATATAGAAAATGGAACAAGCACATAGGAGAAAGTTTTATGGCAGTCAGGAGCTGACAGGACTAAAGGTAAACCCAACGTGGCTGCCATGGTTGTTCGTTGATTAAAAAATACCCCCATTAAGTAACCACTCAAATCACGAGAATCTAATGTCACTTTATCAGCCAATTAGATTCGATTTAATACAGAGTATTTGTTTGATAAAGTGACGTCAGATTATCGTGATTTGCGTGTTTACTTAATTGGGGCATTTTTTAGTCCAACAAACAAATGTTGCAGCCACGTTGGGTTTACCTTTAGTTGTTTTAAAAAAAAAGTCACCCACTGACCCGGCCCGGTAGTACAAAAAATCTTGGCCCACCTTTAATTTTGGCAACAAAAATTCTTGGTCCAGCTAGCTCAAAACGCACCTACAAAGTCTGAAGCACATACAACAATTTTTGTGCTTGGTTTTTAAAATAAAACTAAAGATTAGATGCCCAAGCGGCGCTAGGAAACAACGCATTCAGCATAATATTTTTGGAAAAAAAATTCTTCAAAATGTTTATGAATCTACGAATTCTACAAACCTAGTTACCTAGAATAACAAACGTGGTTGGCGGTCCCGCTACAATATGACATGCCTTTCAGATTAAAGGTAAGTTTTTATTTTTATTAATTAAAAAATAACATAAGAAGCACTAGATAAAAAGTCTTTAACTTTACATTTTAGATAAAAAAATAACTTAAAACAGTGATAAAAAATTGCTAAATTTTTGAAATTGTTTAAATATGTTGAGCGGTGGGAACCGAAGTTTAACACAAAATAAAAGAGCAGTCGATAAAATATTTATTGAATAAATTACATTACTAAAATGGTGCAACGTATTGGTGATCAAGCAGTACAAAGTACGTAAAAGCGGTTAAAAGCACAAGTATAAACAGATTAAGATATAAAACAAAGTTTTTTGAAAAATAAAAATATAAATATGTAACATAAAATGCGAATTAAAAATAATACATTTTGAAAAAAAAGTCTGACTTTTTTGACTTTTTTTGTAAAGTTTGACTTTTTTTGTAAAGTTTTAAAACAGAGATTGGGTAAACAAATAAATGTGTAAAAAATATTAAAAAAACGCATTACAAGAAGATAAATACCGTTAAAATCTCAAATGATTTTTTGATTAACAAAATTTTAAAACTAAAATGTGAAAAAACATTTTGTAGAAAAGAAAACAAAAAGACGTTTTTAAACAAACGCAAAAAACAGTCTAAAAATAAACAAATAAGATAGTATGCCAATTTACATGCAGTACTTGCAGTAGTACCTACACGGGCAAAACTATACGCCATTTTACTACCAGGATATCTGAACACCTTTGGAGAATTCCTCCTTTAACTACAAGATAGGGCTTTTTCAGGATAGATTTCAACATAGGGCTTTTTACACAGTGAAATCCTAATACACTTTAAACTTTTCGCGGTTTTCCTTGCTTTGTTTTTTTTGTTTTACCTCTTATATTTTTAATATTATTTTTTTTAAACTTCATTTATCCTCTTATATTACGTTTTTTATATCTTTTACAGATTTATTTGTAATTTTATCCAATCTTTGTTTTACAAAAAAAGTAATCGTTTAAAACTATTATTATCATTTTTTGACTTTTTTTCTAATGTATAATTTAATTCGCATTATATATTTAAATTGTTAATGTATAAATTACTTCATTTTGTATTCCATTCCGTTTAAAATTGTGTAATTTTTTGTTTTTGTTGTAACCGCTTTTATGTGTTTTAGTACTTTCTGATGATGGTGGTTCAATATCGCCAAAACGTTGCAAAAATTTACTGATGTAATGTATTCAGTAAAGATTTTATCGACTCGTATTTATTTATTATTTTTAATTTTGTTGTTTAGTCGCCGTTTTCTGGAAAAATTGTGTTTTTTTATTTTATAGCGAATTTGATTTCGCGGCAGAATCGCAGGGCTATTGTCAAAAATATATAACATAATAATAAAAGAAAAATATGTGACTTAACATATTTCTCAGACACATTGAGTGCTCTTATTCAGGCGCGCCCTAATAAAAGCACGCTCTTATTAAGGCGCGCCCTTATCAGCGCACCATGGCCCTAATAAGGGCGCGCCTTTATTAGCGCAATTATCGATTTTCAAAAAAACAGATTACTTATAAGTCTGTTTTATGCGACTGTTATCGTAGTTGCGATGGCTCAGTGGTAGTGATCTGGGATAGCGCTGAGCAAGTAACGGGTTCAAATCCAGCGAACGTTTTATTTTTGTAAATTTTTTTCTTTACAACAAATTTTCATAAAAAAAAATTAAATCTTATTTTTTGTTTTATTATTTTTCTTTTAATTTAACATGAGTAGCCCACCAAAAAAATAGTCGTTTGTTTTTGTTTTTGTGTTTTAGAAATTATACTTATCGCATTTGGTACACCATAACAATAGAAAACTAACCTAAAAATTTTAAAATGTTAATCCTGTTGAAATATGAGCTAAATAATCATGACAAATTTAAACCTAATTCGTTTAGTGTTAGTTTTGTGAAAATGAATAAATACTTACCTTATACTTGCTTTTTAATAATAAAATTTGTGCATTAAATAAAATGCAAATAGTCCGTCTTAATTTTAAAGAAAAAAATATAAGGGAGCGCGGAACAGTTGTTTTTTTAAGAAAATTGATTTTACTACGAGGGTCCTAATTATTTAGGGTCATACCATAATTTTCAGCAAAACAAATTTTTTAAACCTTTTCCAATTGACCAAAAACTAAATTGCTAAACTATTTAATTGTTATGGTGTACCAAATGCAAGTATAAATTCCAAAAAGCCATAACAAAAATAAACGATTATTTTTTTGGTGGGCTACTTATGTTAAATTAAAAGAAAAATAATAAAACAAAAAATAAGATTGACAATTTTTTGTAAAAAAAAAATTTTGAAAAATCTACCGTCCGCGGGTTTCAAACCCATCAGTTGCTTAGTGGTAGGCCGAATCACTACCACTGAGCCATCGCAGCTTTGACAAAAGACTTATAAAACAGACTTATAAATAATCTTTTTTTAAAATCGATAAGTGCGCTAATAAGGGTGCGCGTTTATTAGGGCCATGGTGTGCTAATAAAGGCACGCCCTAATAAAAGCGCGCTCTTATTAGGGCGCGCCCTAATAAGAGCTCTTACAAGCCCTAATAAGGGCCCCCCTTTCAGAAACAGGGCCCTAATTAGCACATCCGAATGCCCCAATAATAGCGCGCTCTTATTAGGGCGCGCCCTATTAAGAGCACTCAATGTGTCTGAGAAATATATAAAGTCGCATATTTTTCCTTTATTCTTATGTTATATATTTTTGCTAGTGTTACTATGGACCTCATAGTTATAACATCTCAGACGCGTGTTATCGCATCTTGTGTATTATGTCTTAGACCAAACGTTAAAAATACTGATTTATTTATTTATAGTATAAACCTTATTTTTCTATACTATAAACATATTTTTATTACGTGTTAAATTATTACTGTAATAGAAAAATCTTGTGAAGAAATCTTGATATTGTCTTTTTCATTTGAATTCTGATAAAATCGAATATAAAAATTGTTTTCCATATAAAAATGATTAAATCCAACCCACTCTTGTTCTAAAAACAAACTTGTGACTTTAAAAATCAGGACATTTTTAAATTTGAATAGAAGTAAACCAAAAAATCTGATAACATTGATATTAAAATATACACTACAATCATATTTGTAAGTCATAAACTGAAGTTTTTTGATCTGATTTCTGCAAAACAAAACAAAAGTAAGATATTAAACCTTTAGACTCGGTTTACACCAAGGTGAAGTTGTCCCCGCTTGATTCACAACGAGGTGAAAATAGCAATTGTGGGCGTCCCTTTATGCGCGCAGCGACCCTTTGGGCGCCCCCAGTTACTTCAATTTAGAACAATGGATTTTGACCAGAGTGTTTAATAAAAACGAATTTGTTTTCCAAACGCATAACCCTCTAAACGAGGATGATACACAGAGATTGCAATGAAACAAAACCTAGATGGATTTTAATTCAATTTATAAAAATAAGTAATTTTTTGATAATCAGGGAAGAGCGCGGAGCGCTTTTTCCCTTATTTTAAATGAGTTAAGCCACTGCGCGTTGAACCGTTGTTGATGGCTTATGCTGAAAAAACAAATTAAAGTAAATAGTAAATAGCTCTTTCAGCAATAAAAACTATAGTAATTTTGGAAAACACATTTTTTTCCAAAGCTTTTATGTTAATTAGCTTTATTTGCTTAAGCTTAGACTTGCGTTTGTGCTTTTTTTAGTTTTGAGGTCCCCCAAATTTTTTTTGCTGTGGTTTATTTGGAGTAGATTTTTTAACATAAATGCTAAATTGACCGTTCATTTGAATTTCATTTGTATATTTAATCTAATTCGCAGCTAAGTCGGTGCTCATGTAAAAAACGTTCAATTTTTTTCTAAATTTTGTACTGGGTATTAGGGCACTTGTTTCCATCTATTTAACTCAATCAAATACGTATTTAGTAAATTCACAACAATATAAACAATTTCTTGAGATTATTTTTTTTGGTTTTGGCTATAGTTAGTGAGTGACCTTTTCATAAAAAACCGCTAATACTTATGGGAAATAGCAAACAAATTTCTTAACCGCCCAGTAATAGCCAAACGGCAACAATAACAATTTTTCTATTGAGAATCACGACGGTTAATTCAATGTACACAAAGGTCTCGAAAAGAATTGAAAATAATTTGTAGAAGACCGGAAAATAATTAGAAATAAATAAGTATTTGCAACCAGCTATTTTTTTAGAATAAATTTTTTATGTTTAATTATTTTATTTTCGTGTATGATGATCCTGTTTTTTTTAACCAAAATCATATACAAATTATTTTAAATCTTTTTAAGACCTTTGTGTACAATAAATTAACTGTCGTGATTCTCCATTAAGTTATATAAAAAAATTTTGGGGGTAGGGACGGCCGCAGCACTGTAAAGCTCAACGCGCCGCTTTAAAAATATCACAAAGCAGTAATAAGTTATTAAACTATTAAGTTATTATTAAACAGTAATAAGTTATAATGTTTTCTTTGCTCTTTTTACTTCTTAAAACTATTTTAAATTAACTAAACACATAATATTTATAAACAAGCTGTAAACCTTGCGTGTTCTCTTAAAATATTTAGTTATATTTAATTGAATTTGGTATATATGCTGAAAGCCGTGGATATAAACTTTCAAAACACTATAACCACTCAATTTTGATAGTTTGTTTTCTGCCTCTATATTTATAAAAGAAGCAAATTAATAATAATTTTTTAAACTTTCAGAAAAACACAACCGGTGTGGATAAATTTTTGCATGAGTTTAAAAACCATTAATACGACGGTGTTAATTGAGTCACACGCCATCGCAACGGTACAAATATAATATTATTATTATTAACGTCCATTTAAAACCAAATATCCAGATCTAAGTCTAAAAAATCTTGAAAAATTTAGATTTTATATAAGACGATTTTTTTCTCTCTCAGTGTTTTCTATCTATTATATATAAAACAAATTAAATGGCAAAGTAAGCAAGCTTAACCTACTGGTTTCTTCTTTTACAGAAGACACTGAGAGCGTTCAAGAAGCTAAAGAAGATGTGCCTGATACGGGAGATGACGCCGCCGACGGATTTCAGTTGGTACAGCGCAAGAAAAAGACCAAGCACCTACCCTTGGTTGAAAAAATCTCTGAGAGTCTGGCCTAAAAAATGTACGAACAAAAAACTGAGGATGAAAATTCCAAGTTTATTGTTGTGGCTGGGCTAGCAGAAGGCAAGGAAAACACAGTCGACGCTTTGCTGAAAGCTGTGGTACCTGTGAATTGCCAGGTGCCCAAGCATACCGAAATGTTTCTTCTGGGTATTAGACAACAAAACCAGAAGCGTCCACGCCTACTGAAAATCCGGCTACCGCGTACCGTTGAGCGAAATTTAATATTGACTAACGCATACAAGCTCAAAAACCACTTTCATTTTGGAGGCATTTTTAATTGAGCTTCTTACAAACCCAAACAGCTCGCTTATATTCGCTCTTTATACCGCTCAAAAGATGAAATGAACGCCCAAAATGGTAAATTAGAAGAAAATGCGGACGTTGACTTTTTTATTGTTAACCGGTCCGCTAGAGATCCATTAAATTGGACAGTGTGTAAAAAAAGTGAGTTTAATGTCAGACATAAGTCAACAAACTAATAAAGGCGGGTAATGTTTTACTTTCAAAAAATTTTCAAAACAGTATATCTCTTAAACTTTTTAACTCCCGTTCCATTTTAAATAAAATTGATCAATTAATTATCTTGCTAAAAAATGAAGAGTATGGTTTGGTAATAATAACTGAAACTCATCTTTCTCCAGAAATTTCAAATTCCTTTCTAATTCAAAATACGCCTTATAAAATTTATCGTTATGACTAGTGATCGACCGGGGCATAATTTTTGCTGATGCCGGGGCCGGGGCCGGGGTAGAGAAATTTGGATTTGCCGGGGCCGGGGCCGGGGTAGAAAATTTTGCCCCGGCCGGGGTCGGGGCCGGGGCAGGCGAAAAATTAAGCAAAATTTGTAATTTTGGTCATTTTTTTCAAATAAAAATTAACATTTTTACTGTTAATTATTTGGTTTATGTAATGAATAGTCACATTTTAGAATTTAAGTACTTTGTGAGTAAAAAAACTTATTTTTTATTACACAAAAGTTTTTTTTTCTAAGCAGAACAAAACTTTTATTTTCATATTTCAATTTTTTTAAACTTAAATTATTATTTTATTTACATAATATATGTACATTTTCACATAATTATTAGCAGTATATTCTTGTTTATAGCAATATTATACTTAATCGCAAACCATTTATGTTATTTTCAAAAAATGCTTTACAAATAAAGCAAACCATTTATGTTACTTGAAGAATGCTTTACAAATAGAGGAGGAGTTAAAATACTTACAAGGAGTATGTAGTGATCAGTAAAGCAAAACGTGGTAAAGAAACTAAAATCAAAACTGGGTACAAGTAACAAAAATATTTCACAATAACAAAATCTCTTCATATTAAAATATTTTTAATTAAATATGTTAGTACCTAATTGGCCATAAAAGTTAAAAATACTAATCTTGCTTGAATGTTATTTTAAAGAAGAACTTTTACTCGAATTTTATTTACACACCACTATTTAACATTTTTTAGTTTAAACATATAAAAAGGGTTAAAACGCACCTTTTTATTTTTAAAAATAAGAGAATTTTTAAAATTTTATTGTCAATTTTCGTAAATTAAAAAAGCACTCACTCTTTTTAAGTAATAAAAAGTAAAATATTATATTGCGAGTACATGAGACTACTCGCTTTCTAGCTGTTTCAAGTTGATTGTTTTAATGATTTTAATCAAATTATTTAATTTTAGCCAAAATTATAAAATTAACGTCACGTAAACTTTTTCAATGTAATTATTTTCGTGATTTTGCACTACTTTTTAAAATTTTTCGAGATTTATCAAAAACATAATATAACCCAAAAAATTTTTGATTATACACTAGGTTTTTGAATAAAATTATGCAAGAAAAAATGCAAAATTTTAAACGTACGCGACTTTCTGTGCATATACCACTGATTTCTTGCGAAGAGATTTTTTTGCAGTCAATAATTGCTTTTTCATGTAGCGCATTTACTTGCAAAAGTGGAAGAAAAGTTGCAATATGCACTGCAAAACCCTAACACTGTTAAAAATTGGTGCACCCAAAAATAGCAGAAAATGGCGGGTTTTAAATATTAAACTCGCACAAGAGTGCTAGTTTCAAGCAAAATATTTTATTTAAAAATTAGTATTATTCTTATTTAGCATTATGCAAAAACTTTTTTTCAAATTAAATATAAACAGTTCATTATTAACTTTTTGTTTTAAAAATTCACGTTTAGTGTCTTTTGGCTGGATACAAAATATTGGGTTCAAAAAAACCGGACTGACTCCGCATAGGTTTTTTTTAAAAATTTTATGAATACTATAATGTAGATTTACAATAAACTTAAAAATTCTAAAATAAAGACTAGACATCAGCTTGAATTTTTTTAACGTAACAAAATTTAAAAACTATTTCCAATATTCACCTAAAAATAAACGCAAGAATATATAATCCAAGCAAATATGTCCAGTTGTACAATAAACCGCTCTAATCAACTCACACATGATCGAATTTAAATAATCGAATTTAATCATCATTTTCTGCTAATTTTTTGCACAAAGCGATTTAGTAAAATAGTCTTAGAAAAAACGAGTTTTTTGGTGTACGAAATATCGCTGTGCGAGAAAAGTTTTATTGAGTGCACAGAAAATAGTTTGCGCGTGAAAAGTCACAAGTGCAACATTTCTTGTAAAATTTAGGTAAAAAATTCCCTGTCTAGCCGAAAATCCTCTTGTTTTATATATTTTTGATATTAGCAATGATATTAAAATAACTCCAATATATGAAAATACCTCTTGTGATTATAGAAGCAAATAAAACCTAGCTGACCTTGATGATTTGCAGTATTGAATCGACTATTTAACATTAAAATCATTTAAAACTTTTAATAAAAACGGTTTTATATTAAAGATTAAATATCATATTTTAACAATTATTTATCAAATTACACAATTTGGAACAAAAATACATTTTTTTAAGGCGGGAAAGTTGACTAATTTGTGTATATTTTTTGAAAAGCAGGAATTAAAAAAATTATGCGTTCCAATTTGTTTATTTAAAGAAATTTTATAACCGCACAATTTTAATTGATTCGTTTACGTCTCTTATACAAACTTACTAGAGGTCAGCCAGATATAATTCAACCATAGATATCTACTGTCAAACTCTCATCTTGTAAATAAAATCTACAAACGGCTTTTAATACTCAAGAAATCTTTAAATTTTTAGAATAAGGATTCGTGATTAAAATAAGGAATCTTAATAAAATAAAAAGGCTTTAGAAAATCTTAATATAGCATAATAAACAATAAATATCCTAATATTAAAACAATTAAATTAGCTCTGTAGATAAAATCTTGTATAATATTTCACTGTCAAAAATGTTTAGAAGCGTTTAAAATTTGCATTCTTAGGGGTCCTTACCCCGGTTTGCCCGGGATCATTTGACAGCTAAATTGCCGGGGCCGGGGCCGGGGCCGGGGTAGAGAGAATTGCGTTTGCCGGGGCCGGGGCTGGGGCCGGGGTGGAAAAAAAGTGCCGGGGCAAGCCGGGGCCGGGGCCCCGGTCGATCCCTAGATACCATACAGCATTTGGCAGTTTAAATGTAAACCGCGGACGTGGTTGCTTTCCAATGACTGAGGTACAAAATCACTAAATCTCACGTAAAAAATAATTTGCATACGGCGACGTATATTTTGAATAAGCTTTCGTCGCGCAAAGCTGATTGGTCGTTCACGTTCAGTATGATGAATACGTTTAGTAATTTTGCGCGGTTTTCTAACCAAATAAATAAGGTGAATCAACTGTTGTGAACGCATTAATCAGAGCTCAATTTTGCGTATGTGAGAATCAAAAATAAGAATACACATAATTTATTTTAAAGTTTTTTTTTTTCAAGTATAGGGGGAAAATAAAAAATACAACTTTTATTTTTAAATTCCTATCGGTTTCACATACAATTTGTTTGGCACATAGCTTTGTAATCAAAAATGTACATATATAAAAACAACAAAAAAAAATCACAAACGAATGAAATCACAGTAAACGTTGTAAACACAACTTTTTTTCCGATTGGAACTTATGCGATGCTTACCCCCATAATTTTAAGGCAATTCGGCAATTGTTTTTTTTTTTCAATCAGTTTTTACCCAACCTTAAAATTTTTAGCTTTTTTGCAATTTGAATATAAATTTAAACTCTTTACCGTAATGTTTCGTGGGTGAAACAGTGGAATAAAATCTAAAATTAAACTGCCCAATTTTTGCTGTAAACATCGGGTATGTCTTTTAGTTTGTGAAAATCGTGGATTAACCGAATTTTCTCATCATAACCGCGACTTCTGTGGCGGCCGTGGCGTCTTCGGGTGTGGACGGATGAACGGTTTGAGCCTCCAGTAGGTATTTCCTAGCGCTGCGATGATCGTGTTTGTGAATATAGCACCTGGCGATTTGAAGAAGGTTGTCCACTGACCCTTTAGGATGTAGCTTCTCTGCCTGAAACAAAATACAATAATAATAACAAAAATGTATAACATTAAACTAAAGAAAAAAATATTTGATTTCGTATACAGCTAAAACACATTTACTGCCCAACTAGGGTGCGCCCTAATTAGAGCGCGCCTTAGAGCACTTGAATGTCTAATTAGGACCTTCTTCCTAAAAAGTTGGTCCCACTTAGGGCGTGTAATGACTTTAATTAGGGGGCGCCTTAATAAGAGACACGACTTATCTATTTCTATCACCCGGAGGTTTCTCATCCCGCCACAAAAATATATATTTTTAACTGCATCTAACAATCTTAGGAAATCTCAATGTCTGCAGAATAACCGTTTTGAATATGAACTTCCTTCAAACAACCTTAATCTTTCAATTCGTTTGCATTCAAACAATGTATTAGACTTTGGAACAGTTAAAATACATAATCGAATCGAAGGAACAGACCGGGGGCTCAAAAAATAAACTCTTGTTATTATTATTATTGATTACCTCGAAAAACTCCTCTAAGGCATGATGAAAGGAAGAGACCTGGGGCTCTGCAAAGAATATGTCCCTGCTCTTAAAAATATGCTCTTGGTATTATTATTATTGATTACCTCGAAAAACTCTTCTAATGCAAGATCAAAGGAAGAAACAGGGGGCTCTGCGAAGAATAAAGCTGCACATTTTCTCTCAATCCAGGTTAAACAAGCGATTTCGAAACAAAATCGACCTTTTAAATGCCGCAGACGAGGGTCTTTGGGTCTAAGCTCGATCGCGCGTTCAATATAAGCCTACAAACAGACAAACAGACTGTAAATACAGTTGCCAATTGTTTACTATTAAAGATTAAACATTTTACTTAAAAAATTGATTACTAAATTGTTAATTTGAAACAAAAATGAAAAAATTTTTAACAGCTAAAATTGGTTAATTTTGGTATACTTTGTAAAAACGTGTGATTTAAAAAAATTCTGTGCTCCAATTTGTTTTTTTTTAACTTTGTAACCGAACAGTTATAATTGGTTATATTTAGTGATCGACCGGCCCCGGCAAACGCAATTTTTTCTACCCCGGCCCCGGCCCCGGCAATTTAGCTGTTAAATCAACCGGGGCAAACCGGGGTAAGGACCCCTAAGAATACAAATTTTAAAGCACTTTTTACAATTTTAGACAGTGATAAAAAAAGAAAATTTTATTTAAATAGCTAATGTAATCGCTTTAATAGGAGGATATTTATTATTTATATTTTAAGATTTTATTAAATCTCTATTAACATTAAATTTTATTAAAAATTTTTAATAAGATTCCTTATTGTAGTTATGAGTCGTTTTTCTAAAAATTTGAAGACTTCTTGAGCATTAAAAACCATTTTGTAGATTTTATTTACAAGATTAGGGCTTAACAATAGAAGTCCATTCATGAGACATATACAATAAGTATTAGAGTTATTATAATATCATTGTTTATATCAAAAATATATAACCCAAGAGAATTTTCGGCTATGTGTACAGTAAATTTTTTTACTAAATTTAAAAAAAAATAATGCACATTTTACTTTTCGGCGCATGCTACTTTCTGTGCACTCAATAAAAATGTTCTCGCACAGCGATATTTTCTACACCAAACTCGTTTTTCTGACAAGTTTACAAAATCGCTGCGTACAAAAATTTAGCAGAAATCGGTACTAATTGCTATTAAATTCGCTCATGTATGAGTTTATCTATGAAAGTTTATTGTACAACTAGATATTTGTTTGGATTATATTATATTTTTAGTTTTATTTTTAGGTGTTGTTGACACTGTTTTAAAATTTAGTGATCTTAAAATTTTGAATAAAAAAAAATTCAAGTTGATTTCTTGTTTTTATTTTAACATTTTTTAATTTATTGCTGAAACTACACTGGTATTTATAAATTTTGTGTAGGGTGTCTGGGTCCGCTTAATTTGGCAGGAAAACTCCACCAAGTCAGTCCACTTTTTAGCGAGTTTAATATTTTTATACAGCCCAAAAGACACCAAACTTGAATTTTTTTAAACAAGAAATTAGTATGAACTGTTTGTATTTAATTTGGAAAAAGTTTTCAAATTAATTTTGCTAAAAAAATCAATTAATAAGTGTTAAAAATTAGTGATATTAAATACTGGACACTGTCTAAAAAGTGTACACCCAGTCCAGAGTTTTCTTGCCAAAAGTTACAGAACCATTTCGTATGAATCCGGTCCAAAATTTTATGAATACCAGTAAAAGTACTAGGTATTTAAATAGAAATTCCAGTAAAATTATCTTTTAGCTTTTATTTTAAATAAATTGCTAATTTATTTTAAGGTTTTTATAATTATATTTTTAATAAAAGTAAGCATATATAACCCAAAAATGGTAAAAACCTAATTTTTAAACTAAAAAATTTACTGAAAATTCGGATTTGTGCGACTTTAATACTGAAAATCGCCATTTTCTTCTATTTCATAGGCGCACTGTTGTTTTATTTAATTAATTTTTAACGCAATTTTTAACACAATGTCAGAGTTTTGCAGTGAATATGGGAACTCTTTATCCACTTTTGCGTGAAATGCACTACGCAAAAAACGGGCCTTGACAGCAAGAAAAATCTCTGCGTAAGAAATCAGTGGTACATGCACAGAAAGACGCGTCCGTTAGAAATGTAGCCTTTTTTTCTTGCACAATTTTATTCAAAAATTTAATTTTTAATTGGAAATTTTCTTAGGTTATATGTTTTTGATAAATCTTGAGAAATTACAAAAAGTAGTGCAAAATCACAAAAACAATCTCATTGAAAAAATTCATGTGACATTGATTTTATGATTTTTGCTAAAAACATTCATAAGTTAGCTGAATTAAATGACTAAAACTAACAACTTGAAACATGCTAGAAAGCGAACATAGTCGCTTTTACTCGCAAAAATTTAATTATTTTACCTTTTACAAAAATAAAACCATTTTTTTAATTTAAAAAAGGGTAATGGAGTTTTAAAAATGTTCTAACAATTTAAAATAAAAAGGTGCGTTTTAACCCCTCCTGTATGTTTAGACCGAAAAATGTTAAAGAGAAGCATGTAAGTGAAGTTTTAAAAAGGATGTTCTTCAAAATAATATTCTTGAAGACTAGCATATTTTAGATTTAGAGTTACATTTTTACTACATGTATTATCAACATATTTGATTTATTGTAATATAAAGAAATTTCGCTATTGTCAAAAAAATTTTATATGGGCATCCAACTGTGATTTCAGTTCCTTTAACACGTTTTTTTTTAATCAAAACATACTCCCCGTATAAAAATGCTTTAACTTTTGCTCTATTTGTAGAACATTCTTTAAAAGTAATAAGAATGGTTAGTGGGATTAATAATAATATTGCTTTAAACTTGAATATATTTCTAATACTTTCGTAAAGTGTATACTACTTGTTGTAAAAAGTTACATTTGCTTTTACTTAAACAAATAAAAGTAACGAATTTTTTATTACTTTTACTGGACACTTAACCCTTTGGAATTTTTTTGCCCAAAAACCGCTGCAAATGTGCAAAAGGTATATTTCGTCAGTGCTACAGTGTGTTAAACTCTTTGGCTCTGGACGATCGTTGATGAAGTTTAACATTGGGCAACAGAGGCGTGGAATCCCTTCTGCGGATTTCCAGCAGAATGAATACCAAAGGGTTAAATTTCACTTACTTTTACTTTTACTCTTACTAATATTTTTTCCTACAAATACTTAAATTAATTTAAGTAAAATTTTAGTAATTTCAACAAGTAGATTTCCTGTGGGCTTGTTGTAAAACGAGTCTCAGAAGAAAGTTTTTTAAGTCGCTAACACACTAAACACCATTTACTTAGACTAAAAAACTTATAAAAATAAAAATTTAAGCATAAAAATAGCAATAAATACTTTAGAACGAAGCTCTGGAGCTCAAAAAATTAACGGTTTGCTGCGTTGCACAATTACTTTTATTTTATTTATTTATTTTATTTTATTAATATTCGCATAATGCAGGAGTAGTGAAGGCATAATTTAACATGCAATATAACCACATACCCCTTTAGAGTTAATATAAACCTTATGGGTTTATTAAAAACGGTACCCCCAATTAATTATATTTAGCAAACCCAATTAAATTTTACCTTAAATACTCTCAAATACTTTAGTAAAAACTACAAATTATTGATACAATAAAACAAAACGCATAATAATTACATTACTAAAAAGTATAAAAATTATATTAAAAAATATTAAATATTATAAAAGCTATAATAGAGTTGTAATTGAGCAACAATTTCCTCCAGGTTTCGCCTATTTTTCATATATTTAAAAAAATTGTTTTTGCTTAAGTCAATAATATCATCTGATAATGAATTCCATATACGAATTGACTCGCGAATGCTGGAAAAGTCAGATCTATCCAAGCGGACAAACGGCAAATGGTACATATGTTGATGTTGTTCCAAACGTTGCGCTCGTCGTACATTAGCATCTTGTGTAAGCTGAAAAGGTTCCTGCCAATGTCGAAACCCGTTATGATATATGAAAATTAAACAAGCCCGAAAGCTAAGTGCAGTAAAACCAATAGGTAGACATGAAGAAGCACGTAGAAGGTCTTTATAACTATCCTGATGGTTTCGAAATATTGTTCTTAAAGCAAATCGCTGAGTCTTTTCAAGATTAAAGCGATATTTAGCTTGCTGTGGATAATATATTGATAAAGCATAAGTAAAGGAAGGAAAGAGTTGTTGTTTATAGATTTTTAAAAGACTCTCCGCATTAAAGTTTTTACCATAAATTGAATTTAGCGCAGAAACTGACCTCTTAAGATTTGCTGCTTTCTTGCTAATATGGACTCCCCAATTCAGTTTTTCATCAAAAATTACTCCAAGATAAGGGTGACTGGTAACTCTCTGTATATCAGTGTTATTAATTTTAAGCATTAAAGAAGGTTGAGGTCGCCTATCCATGTTGAATTGCAAAAATTTTGTTTTTTGCGGGTTAAGATTAAGGAACAACTCCTGAAAGTGATTATAAATTAGATGAATGTCGTTGTTTAAATTTTGTTCACAGTTTTCAGTTAGCATTGGTTTGCAAATTACAAGATCGTCTGCAAATAAAATCATTTTTGTTGATGAAGAAAGTTGCAAATTTGTTATTGAATTTATGTAGGCGATAAAAAGTAAAGGGCCAAGTTTTGAACCTTGTGGAACTCCTGATAAAACTGGTCTTTCTTCCGATAGTTCATTTTCAACTTTAACTTGGTATTTTCGATTTTTCAAATATGATTGAATCCAGCAAAGAAGTACTGGTGGTAAGTTGAGCTGTTCCTGAAGACATAGTAACAGACAATTATGAGGAACAGTGTCAAATGCTTTTGACACATCAAAAAACACAGCAGCCACTTTTGTTGTTTTTGCATTAAATCGACATAGCTCAAAACCGTCAAGAATGTACTTTTCAAGAAGAGCAATGGCATCGATAGTACTTCGAAAATGACGAAAACCAAATTGCAATTGGGAGATCCAGTTTTCTATTTGTTCTTGAATTATAATAAAAACGTGAGTTTCCTCAATTCGCGAAACCACTGAAGTCATTGAGATTGGTCTAAAATCCGCTTTTGAAGGGTGATGAACTTTAGGGATTGGTGTTATGTGTGTTTTTTTCCAATCGCATGGAAACCTTCCTTCATTTAATGATCTGTTTATAAGCTTAGCAAGTGAGGAAGCTACATATCCAGCGACAGGTTTTATCATTTTTGGATGAATTTTGTCAGGACCAGAAGAAGAGTTTTTATTAAGTTTTTTGATAGCAGCAATGATAACATCTTCTTGGCAATGCAGTTCATCAGGTAACAATTGAACAGGGAAGGTGGGTGGAGCAGTATCTCTTCGATTCCAAACAGAATGAAAATGTTCAGCTATACATTCAGCTTTAGCATAATTTGATACAGCATATGTGTCATCGTTATTTTTAAGTGATGGAATGGAGTCATCAGTTTTCCCTTTTATGGCTTTAATAGCTTTCCAAAAGTTTCCAGGCGTTGTAATATTTTCAAAAAGAGCAGAAATAGCATTTTGTTTTGCTTTGGCCGCCTTTTTCCGCACTTGTTTTTTAAGTCTTTTGTACCTGTAAAAGTCAGCTGCTGTTCTATGCTTAACCCAATTGATATAAGCTCTGTTTTTATTCTTTATTAAGTTTCTTAAGCTGTTTGGGAACCAAAATGTGTTAGGTTTAACTTGAATCACCTTTTTTGGAATGTGGCGATCAAAAATTTCAAGAAAGTGACGAGTCCAATTTTTTTGCGCCTGATTCACGGTTGGAGCATTGTCCACAAAACTGTCAAAATCAGTGTTTTCAAAATTTTGGAAAATTTGATCCCAATTAGCTCTAGACCAAAGTCGAATTAAAACACGTTTTGCTCTTGGCTGAGTGTCAAATTCATTCAAGGCTGCATATATTAAACAATGCTTTTTTTCAAGAGGGTAAGAACGTCCAACCTCCTTAATAAGCTGCCGATCTCCAACAATTATGACATCTAGTGAGGAGGCATTTTGCGGAATTTGTGGAGTATTATGTTGATAATGCGTGGGGAAATTAACAAGTTGATGTAAATTGTAATTTTCCAAAACATTTCGGAGCGGCTCATAAATTTCAGGCACTAGGGAATTAAAATTCAAATCTCCACCTAATATTAGATCTGTTGAAAGGTCACCTAGCCCTGCAAAAAAATCATCCAAAGTATCCAATGCTTCATTGCGAGATTCAACAAGTTGATTTGGCGGTCTGTATACAGAAGCAGCAATTAGCCACCGGTTATTTAGCTTAAATGCCACAGCCACAATTTCAATAGATAACGGCGCATGCAAAATTTGCAGTTGTCTTGGATCTAGATTAGATTTAATGTATAATGCCACGCCACCGCCATGCTGATTTCTGTCTTTACAAAAAAGTTTATAATTTGGAAGTTTTAACTCAGTGTCTAAAATCATGGTCGACAGTTTTGTTTCTTGCAACGCTACCGCACATATGTTTGAACAGGACTCAATTAATTCCAAAAGTTTTGAAAATTTACCTCCTAACGAATTGATGTTTACAGAAACAAAAAGCGGGCCATCAGGAATTCCATTGTCATCATTTAAAATAGGATTGCCTGGCTGAGGATTAGCTGTTAACGGTGGAATATTTTGCACTCTGATTGAATTCGGTGGACCTGGGTTTGGATGAATATCACCGCATAATATTAAAAGCACCAAATTAATTTTTCTTTTTGTCAATAAATTTTTGCAGTCATGATTTGTCAATATAAGCATATTTCTTTTCAAAAAGTTAAGGCCGGTCAAATAATTTAATTTTATTGCTGTAAACGTCGGCGGCAGAACATTTTTAATACTATTTTTATTTAAAAATCTAATTTTAATTAATAAAACGAAAAGTATTAAAATAAAACGTACGGTAGTTTTAATTATTTACATTTTACATCCAACTGAAAAAGTAGTGGCATATCTACCCCCATCCCAACAGGGAGTCTGATTTTAAGCCAAAACTATTTCAGAATTAATTTATAAACCGACCGCACAATATGATAAAATAAATTATTCCTTATTGATAAATAAATATTCCTTATTGATTTCTGGAAAAAAAATTATTTGTTAAATAATAAAAAAAATCCTTAACCTATTAAGTATATTGTATTGTCACCTTAAGTTTTGCCTGAATTAAGAAGCATAATTAAATTAGAACTCATTCTTATTCTATTGAAAGCACGCAAGTTATGCAAAGACTTATAGATAACTTTGTTTACTTTTTTGCTTTACAGGGTCGCTAGCTGGCAGACTGTCGTAAACCTCTTTAAAAGCTTGCCGCAGATCCTTCCATGTTACCGTTCTGCCCAGATTTCGTTTCAAATACAAAGCCAGGGCGCTTCTAAAATGCCCGGGTCCAAAAACGTTCAGCAGATAATGAACAAATACTGCCCCTTTATCATAAACCTAAAATTGATCAGAAATTTACAAGTGGATGCACGTGATGGCAATTCGCTGCACGCAAAAGCTCTAGTCCGGAGTTTCACCAAACTAATGCTCATTCTAAAATTGCAAACAACGCGAAGTGACCCAGCCCAGGTGATTTTGACCTATTTTGATTGCCAACAAAACAAATGACGGGAGTCAAAATTTCAAATACTGCAGATTTAAACGAACAGTTGTCACTAGCGTTTATATTCCTCCGCAACTTTTCTCATTTTGCGGCAGCGACAAACGCAGCATAAAACATTTAACATCATTTTTGTTGCAAAATTAATTATGATGAAGTCAAGGAGAGGGTAAAAAATAGATCTAAATCAAACAAATATTTTACGTTTAGTGTGTTTAGTTAGTAGGGTGAACCAGACAAAACGGTTTTTTAGAGAAGATAAAAAAGTTTTTTTGCCTGCTTGTGTGCGTATATTCGTGCGTATAATAATTTAGAAGGCACGTAAGATGCAGTCAACTTATTAAAGATGAGTAAAATATTATCTAATAGCTTTAACAGTTTTGCTGTTGTAACATATTCTGCATCCAAGTTTGATCAAATAAAAAGAAAATTGGGAACCGATAACAGTAAGCTTTGACCTAGGCACACACTAAAACCTAGCCACATCAGTTTTACAGCTTGTACATTAGTTCCATACAATTGTTACGCAACTAATTATAGCAATAAATGATTGGACCTTGGGTTTTAAAAACAAAAGTTTTTAGTAGATGTGGTTTATACCAACGCTTTCTACATTGGTTCTCATTAAAAACTTGTGCATAAACTCAAAGAACATGGAGTCACACAAAATTTTCTTAATTGGATTAAAGCGTTTCTATCCAATCGAATTTTAAAAATGGTAGTTTACAATGCACACTTTTTTTATCTGTTAAATTAAGTAGTTTTGGTCTACAATAAACTTACAGAACGCTAAAAGATTTTTTTTATTTTGGTTTTGGTTTTTCAATTCCCTTTAAAATAAAGCGCCTCTAATCCATACCGGCTTAAGAATCGATAATATTAGAATATAATGGAAATAAATTAATTTACAAGCATGAGATTTTGTTCCATGTCCATGTCTTCCCAGCGGAACACCGTATTTTTCTTTAACGGTGGTATGGGAAACCTGAGCTCCGTTAACATAACTTTCTGCAGTAATATTTCCATAAACTCCTGCATTACAGTGCTGCTTTTGTTCTCAATGACTGCATAGTGGGCAATGTAATACGTGAACCCTTCGTTCAGCCACAATTCGTTCCAACTTTCGCATGTCACCAGATTTCCTATCCTTAAATAACGTTTTTATAATAACAAACTTGACAAGCTTAAATTCAAAACCATTTCTCACTGAGTCTATAAATTAGTTTTTAGTTGCTCCTGTTAAATGAAATCTAAAAATAGCTAAATCTACCATATTGCCCGTTTGTACTAATCAAATAGACTGAATTTTGCAGATTTTCATAGACCATAAAATGCTTAACTATTTTCTTATACTTATCAAATTATAAGTATTGTCAGATAGAGATTAGGTATTTATTATAAATAAAAGTAAATGCATGTTGTAATTAAAAAATAATAAAGGTCTATTCATACTTATGACAAAACGTCCTTTGGACAAAGTCCAAAGGACAAACCAAAACGTCCTTTGGACAAGCCAAAACGTCCTTTGGACTTTGTCCTTTGGACGAAGTATGAACGCTACTTAGAATTTGTCCTTTGGACAAAGTCCAAAGCACAAAGTACAAAGGGAAAAGTCCTTTGGACTTTGTCCTTTGGACAAAATCCAAAGGGAAAAGTCGAAAGGACAAAAGAAGTATGAATACGTTGTCCTTTGGACTTTTCCCTTTGGACTTTTCCCTTTGGGCTTTTCCCTTTGGACTTTTCCCTTTGGACTTTGTCCAAAGGACAAAGTCCAAAGGACTTTTGTCCTTTGGACTTTGTCCAAAGGACGTTTTGTCATAAGTATGAATAGACCTTAATAATAATTTGTTTTGTCAAAAGAAGCGTCTACATAAAACATTGAAATTTTTAAAATAAGTTTACAACTACTAAAATAAAAGAAGCTGTGGATAAAATGGCTCTTATATTTATTACTGAATTGCAGAACATATAGTTTTTTATGTTGTATATCTAGTTTTTTTTACAAATACACTGATTGTTTTACGAGATAATCATCTTCAAATGGCAAAAAAAATTAAATTAAAAGTTTACCAGATGAAAATATTCCGAACACATTATAAAAAAAATTTAGGCATGCACCAAACAAAAATAAACTTATTTTATCAAAATTTAGATTGTAATAAAGTTCATATCATTAAAAATTTAGAGTTTTTACATTTTCAAAATCAAGAGAATTTTGAAAAATTTAACTACTTTTGAAATACATACAAAACATTTTTTAAAATAATCAAATTTTAAAAAATTGCCGGTTCACAAATGTTTAATTGTTGTACCATTTATTTTCTTTAAATACAAATAAATACATATATACTGACTGTTGAATAAACAATTTTAAGTGACATACCACTTAAGATTAAAAAAAAATATTTTTTTACTGAATTCTTAAAAAATTCATTAAAAAATATTTACATCCGATGTTTTTTACAATTTCAAGACTTAGCACACAGGTTCGTGATATCCAAAGTATCACACATTGTGCGGCATAAAAATCAACATTCAAGAATAAAAAATATAATTTAACTAAAACCTGCCATTTATTTATTAATAGAAAATAAAAATATAAATAAATTTACTTAAAAAAAACTAAATATCTAAACAGTCATACCAATGATGTATGACTTCATGGAACACAGTCGTGATTTCCACAGGATATTTATAGGTAATTAAACCATTATTTTCCATGCCTTGAATCACAAATCCTGGGATAGCAACACAGTCCAATTTCGGAATAGGAAAACTGATGTTAAACACTTTAGTTTAGACCGAATTTGCAAACCATTGTAACTTTTTACATGATGTAAAAGTGATTTTAATTTCAAGAATTTTTTTTTACCAAACTATAACTTTTGGAATTTATAAGATCTTAAAATTTGAGCTGATGTGGGTAAGTGAAAAACCAGTGGATTATTTAAATCCAATGGTTACAGTGGATCATTTAAATCCACTGGTTAAATTTAAAAAATTGAAATTGCTATGAAACAAGTAAATTGTAAGATAAAATTTGATCAAAAACTCTGTTTAATATGATTTATGATTATTTGGAAAAACATATTTAGTTTCGAGTTATATATGGTATTCACAAACATTTAAGCCATTTAAGCCAATGCCTTACGATAATCTTTTAGATATGCCACAGCTCTCAAAGATGAATCTAGAGAAACGTTAGGAAAATTTAACGTCGCCTGTGTACTGAAAGGTCAAATTTAACCCTAGAACTCAAATTAGACAACTAACTCCCCAAGTGGATTAAGTTTAACTTTATATCAGTTTAAAATTTAATTCCACGGGAGGGGGGTCAAATTTAACCTGCTGAGAAGTTAAATAATATGTTTGTGATAAAACATAAATTTTCTTCAGTGAAAAAATAGTGAATTTTGCAAATTCTAGCCTTCTTCGCAGAATTTCAGCGCTGCAATAGTGTCAGTTAGAATGCTTTGGACCTCGCCGGGTTCGACCCAAAATGGCATGTACACGGCAATCGGAACCCCGTTCGGCTGAGAGCCGAAATATGTAGAGTTTGTGCGGTAGTAACAGTTTTTTGGAAGCACAGCCCAGGCCACCAGAAATATATAATATAACTACACTTTTATCAAGGGGTGCTTGTTAGTAATGTTGCTACTCTCCAATATAATGCTCCGAAGTTCCGGCCATTTCAAGCGGTAAGAACTTCAGAGCTCCGGAGCTACGTCTGATAAATGAGTGATTTTAAGCTTATTGAAGGTTGAAAAGCATTTATTGTTGCTCTATTTGAATTTTAAAAATGATTTCTAGCGTATTAAATAAGTTTTTAAGAAAATTTAATTTATAAAAAACTTTTACCAAATAATCCTTGGCAGCACTTTTTAATTATTCATGAAATTAGTACAAAAATAAGGCGGAACTCCGGGGTTTGCTCCAGAGCTTCTAAATGCAAAGCTCCACCCCGGAGCTTTAAAGTTCCGGGGGTTGCTCCGTGGTTGCTTCGGGGGTTGGTACGGGGGTTTTTCCAGAGCTCCTGGGAACATCACTAGTGCCAATACGCTTCTTGTGTGTTTTACTTCCCTTTTTTAGCAGCTTTTTATGGCGCAACATAAGTATGGTTGCGCCTGTATATTTCTGATAAATCACGAGATGCTTGAAAGCTCGTCAGGGGAATTAGTTGATCTCAGATTTTTTGAAAGTATTGGAAGCATTATACTCTTAGAAACACTGATTTCAGTTTTTTTAACCTTCTTTAGTTTTACCAAGCTGAAATGGTTATCGCCTTTAAAAACACTAATACAGAGCAATATAGGTGATTGTATTACCTTATTCGCCGCACTCAAAACTATGATGACATAATAAATAAAAACTGAAAAACAGCTAACCCTAGAATTTATTTTACAAGTTTTTACTTGTTACTAACTAAAATATAAAATCAGAATAATCTTAAAATTTATTTAAAATATTTTATGCACAAAATATTTTAGAAAACTATGATATTAAAAGGTCAACCACCACGGTTTAGATTTTAATATTTTCATACTTTGAGCTATTTTACATATTAATATACTGTACCAAGTAAGTCGGTAACTGAGGAGTTTTTTCAAATGTTGTTTCAATTAAACCATTTTCATTAGAAATAGCGCTTTCAATAGGAGTGTTTGACACGGCATGGGCGTCGGGATCATGGACAAGTGTGAGCTGAAAAACACTTCGGAATCTGGGAAGATCCAAGCACGGAAATGAACTCCTGTGAGGCAAATAGTGCGTTGTTATTCAAAAAAACAGCGGTTTTGTGGTGTGCTTTTCTTTCATTAAAACGGTTTGAACGCTTGTAATTTAAAAGTGCAACACTCCAAACGATAAAGTTTTTTAAAACTTACTTTTAACAGAAAACAGATTTTAAAATATTCAATGATTTGGAAGCTTTCCAAAAATATTTTTATTAATCCGGTAGAAACTCGTCAAAGTATTTCAGATCGAAAATCACCAAAAAGCACAAAAAACTCATTTTAAAAAATGTGTAAGATAATTTACATTGCATTAACCATATTGTGAATTGTAATTCCTTAAGCATAACTCTGGAAATCACAAATTAAGCATTACAATTAAACTATCATTTTATCTGTCATATTTATTTGAAAAACAATGATATCAAAATAATTTTTGTTGAACTATGGTGTGCATTTTTAGAAAATTTTAACTTATTAATCAAATAAAACATATCAAAATAGTTAAAACTAAATACAACATTAAATTTTGCAACATTTGACGAGTAAAATAATAGTTTTCTTTTTACAATTGCTTTATAGGATCGTGAGTTTTGACTGGTTTTACACGCAAAACATTAACCACAAAATTGTTTTGAATTGTTTGTTTTCAATTGATTCCGTTTTTAAGAATTTGTTTAATTTAATTATTTTTATAATCGTCCATGTGTTGAGTTTCACAGGACCCCTCAAAAACGGTGTGACTTGGTCAAATGAGGAATATTACGATATAACCTTTAAAAATTCAAGTTTTTTATGTAGCCATCATGACACATCTTATTTGCAAATATTTCTAATTATTATCTTTTTTTGTGAACCATATTTATCGTTTCTTAAAAGTTTCTATCAAGTTTCATCAAACTCATAAACAGAAAAAAGAACTTTTATCAATGTTTTTATTTTATTTGTTTTTTTTGTAGAAAATACTAAAAAACACTTATATAGAGTTCATCCTTTAGTGGTTTAGGTAATTCTAATTGTCTTATCATATGAATCAATCCCATAGTATAACAATCGATAAACAAAACGAAAAATTTGCCTTGCAGAACGAGTTTGAAACTGGGTTAAGACGTTGGAAAGTGTGGTTTCGCAGTCCTCACTATCTTCTTGATTCGTAATGTACTGAAAAAAGGTCCCGTTGTCCATTTCGTCGTATGTGAAATTGGTTGCTTTTGCGTTCTTGTTTTAAAAATCGTCGTTGCCCCTACAGAATGAGTATAAAAAACCACAAATAACTGCTGATTTTGTTAATTACAAAATGTTGTATGGGAATATAAATTGTTTTTTTTTTGTTATCTATATATTGAAGTATTTCCGGGCTTTAACCCCTATCTTTAATTGCAAGCAAACAAGCTTCAAATAAAACTTTACTCCATTTGCTAAACGTATTTTCTGATAGATATATTTTTTGCATTGTGTTTCATTTTTTATGTCATTTCATGAATTTGGTTAAAGGTGGTAATTTTTAAACTTATAATTATCCTAGAAAAAAGTTTTCCAAAGTTTTGATTAGAAAAGCTGCGTCTTGCAACTACTGTTGTTACAGTATTACTGGTGTTGGTACTCAAACCCTTATCTTACCACTTATTTTAGTTCCAGTACTATACTGGTACTGTACTGCATTAAAAAATTCAAA
Source organism: Microlaimidae sp. YZB2_3 (assembly GCA_030248175.1). Taxonomy (NCBI): domain Eukaryota; kingdom Metazoa; phylum Nematoda; class Chromadorea; order Desmodorida; family Microlaimidae; species Microlaimidae sp. YZB2_3. The sequence continues at coordinate 447 of JASAMX010013675.1, read as the reverse complement.
AAACAAAAATATTGGTACAGTACTGTATTAAAATTTCAGTTTGAAAAAATACTGGTACTGGAAAAAAATCAGGAAGTTAGAAAATACTTGTACTCAAACTGATTTGGTTCAGTTCCAGTACTAGTACCAGTAAGTAGTTTTAACGCAAAAAATATTGACTGGTACTTAGCACAGGCTTAATGGGTGCCGTGAAAGCTCATATTTATTGAAAAGCAGGGGTGGGTTGTTCAGAAAAGATAAGGGGCCCCTTAAATCGGGACAACTTTAACTTTTTACGTTGTTTAAAACTCGCTTAGGTTATTACGCTTATGAGTATATATATGAAATCAAATTAAGTTATGCTATATAATAGCTACCTCTCCATTTTAATTTGCGCGAATTGAAATGGCTACTATGCCATTATTATGGGGGGTACCATTTAAATGGAGTAGTTTATTATGATAGCTA
>JASAMX010013673.1:0-37742 GCA_030248175.1 Microlaimidae sp. YZB2_3 | reverse complement strand
CCGAAATGGTCGCCAGATAGGTAAAATTTGGGGGTTTTCAGAGGCTAAAAAATTCAAAATTTTTTGAGCGCCTCGCTAATCGCTCGGCGCCAAACTTTAAAATAATTTTAGTACCCTAATTGACCCCCAAAAACCAAAATTCTGCTTCGCTTCGTGCTTCAGCGGTCGACTTTCCATAGTATTGATACATATCTATCTCGTTATTTATGTTGCCTAATGCTAATGTTATTTCAAAATTAGTACAATAATTTTTATAATAATTAGTTGATACAGAAGAAAAAACAAACAATCATATTGGTTCATTTATGTACCTCCCCCCTCGTAAATTTTCCTGCCGCCTATAGCATTGGCTCGGATCTTTTTCATATAAGTAGGTACCCTGAGAAAACATGGAACCTGAGATACTGCTCATGTGCTTTGGTTTACAATGTGAGTTGAGCTGAAGAACTGTGAAACTAGCGTCTCTAAATTCCTTTTTTGTGAAATCCAGGCTCTGCCAATGTGTGCCAATGTAATTTTTAACTAAGAAAACATGTTTCTACCGCTAAAAACATTAGATAATACGTTATATTAGGCCAAAAACAGTATAATATGCAGCTTTATTAACGTTTATCCCTGCTTTTTTAACGTTTTCCAAAATCTAAGGGAGGGGGCTCCGCCCCCCCCCCCCAAATTCCGGGGGAGGGGCGGAGCCCCCCCCCCCCCCCAAATTTTTTTTTTGTATTACAATCCGCCCCCCCCCCCCAAATTTTACTATCTGGCGACCATTTCCGGCGGGCCCCCCCCCCCGTCCAACCACTATCCTTATTTCTCCCCCCGTCCGACCGTTTCGGGGGGGGGGGGCGGCCGCACCCCCCCGCCCCCCCTGGGTACGTCCCTGGCTTTGGTCGCAAGGCATCCCAGTTTTGGAGGTGTCCGGAAAATTTTTGGGGGTACACCTCAAATAGCATTTTTAGTGCTGAGACCTCCAAATTTTAGGCCCGTTTCGGCAATAATTGGACTTTTTTTGGGGAGGAGGGTGGTCATAAACCCCCTTGATTCCACCCTGCCCACCTGTGGGTAGCTCCCCTAGCTTTTGATACAGGTACCCTTTGAATAACTCCCCTTGTAGAATACTTCTTCTTATTTTTTCCGGCCATGCCATCCGGGGTATCATTTTATCTTCCTATTTCCTCAGGTCGCTTGGGCACCTATCGATTACTGAAAAATTTAGTCAACGTCTTTTTATTGGAAAACTTACCCAGCAAAGGCGGTAATCGTATTTTTTCTGCCAGTCATCCTGTCAATAAACACAAGATCAGTAAAAATAGAAAGTACACAAAAATTTGTCCACTGGGACCGGGACTATTTTTGTTTAATTCCTGGTTTTCATATTTAGAACTTAAATTAGTTGTTTGCGTTGCTGACGACAGATTTTGGTTTTTGAAGAATTTTCGATGACAGAGCAGGTGGTAGTGTTTTATATTTAAAAATTGCCAAAATATAAAAGTAAACAAGAAGTAGAGATAATATGATACCATATCCGAAAGCTATCTAAAATTACAAGATTTGCCACGTTATTGTGTTTAAAAATTTAAGACATAATTTAAAAAATTAGTCTTTAATGTACCTATAGGTAAAAATGAACAAAAAAACCTCATTTTTTTTCCAAAAAAAAAGACAACCCCATAAAATATTTATAAACAAAACTCAAATTAAAGGTCTTAATGAAATCCGCCAAAAACTAGCATGAAAAAGTTGTTTTTTACCGATTTTAACCCCAAATTTAAAAAAAATGATATTTTGAAAATTTTGAATTGTTTTTTTCTCAAAAACGAGTTCGCCTATAAAGTTCTAGCAGGGACGTAGCCAGAGTTTCATTTGGGGGGGGGGGGAGCTGATTGTAGTACAAAAAAAATTTCGGGAGGGGGGAGGGCTCCGCCCTTCCACCCCCCAAATTTTGAGGAAGGAGGACGGAGCCCCCCTTAATTTTTGTAAACGTTAAAAAAGCAGGGATAAACGTAGATAAAGCTGTATAATACACTGTTTTTGGCCTACAGACCGATCACCCAATGTTTTTAGCGGGTAAACACGCGTTTTCTTAGTTAAAAATTACATAAGCACACAATTTGGCAGAGCCTGGATTTTACAAAAAAGGAATTTACAGTACGTCAGTTTTTCCTACCTCTTGGCTAAACCCACATTGTTTTCCAAAGCACATGAGCAGCATCTCGGCTCCACGAATTTTTGAGGTAAACTACTTATATGAAAAAAATCCGAGCCAATGCTATAGGCGGCAGGAAAATTTAGGAGGGGGAGGGACATAATGCTTCGAATATGATTGTTTGTTTCGCTTTCTGTGTAGTACTTATTACTTATAAAAATTATTGTACTAATTTTTAAAATAACATTAGCATCAGGCAACATAAATAACGAGATAAATGTATGTATACCATAGAAAGTGACCGCTGAGCGAAGCGGAGGAAATTTTTGGTTTTTGGGGGTCCATTAGGGAGATGAAAATTATTTTCTAAAGTTTGGGCGCCCAGCGATTAGCGAGGCGCTAGAAAATTTCGGAATTTTTAGCCTCTGAAAACCCCCAAATTTTACTATCTGGCGCCCATTTCCGGGAGGGGCGGCCGCCCCCCCCCCCCCGCCCAACCATGATCCGTCTCTTTCCTCCTGTCCGACCGGTCCCTCTTTGGCGGGCGGCCGCCCCCCCCCGCCCGCCGCCTACGTCCTTGTGTGCTCGGAAATTCCCGCGCACCCCTCCGACCCTTTAGGGAGAAACCACGCATAAAAAAATAAAAAAAAAAAAGATTAGGTACTCTGCCTCCTTTCCGGGGTCTTTCTGGTTGTCAACGCAGTCGCACCAATTTTTTATAAAAAGGTGTTTCTTTTTTGAAAAAACGCTGAAACGTTTTTGAATATGAAACTATAGAAGTATTTTGAATAAGCTAAAGGCTTTAATGGTTTTTTAGTGGGGTGCCAAAAAGTAATTTTTTTTCGTTCACTTACCTATAAAATACGTACTTGTTTTTCAATGTGTTTTTGTCACCATGAGCTGCACCATAGATAAGTATTTAGTTCAATTCAAATTAAACCTGACGTATATAAATTTATACAGGTTACTGTTGTTGCATCACCTAAAACTAAAACAGGTAGGAGCATAGGTGGGCAGCCTCCCGGATTTTTTGGGGGAAGCAAATCTGACCCCTGAAATCGGGGGGTGTCCCGAAAAATTTTTTGGGTTATACCTCAAATACCCCATTTTCATCGTTTTTATAGAGGACCCCCAAATTTTAGGGGGTGTCGGTTTGGGGCGGGGGTGGGACAGGTAGGGCACACCTCTTCTGGCCTTTATTCAAATTTTGAACTTCTCTCCCTGGTCTAAAAATCTCTAACCTCCCTCCTCCCTCCTTTAAAAAATTTTGAAGGGGCCCCCACCCTCCCAATTTTTTTTTCATTTTTATAACCTCTGGAATCTAAAATATCCTCCTCTCTTCTTAAATTAAGTCTAATATAAGATAAAATTTAGTTTAAAAACATGATTTTGTAGTAAAAAAAACTAACTAACCAGCCAATCTTCCTAGCTTTCTAATCCTTGCTTTCATGTGAGGGCACGCACTAAAAGTTCTGGGATTTTGTGGGCAAAAATTTTGGGAAGCATTATTAAATTTTGAGTTTTTCAGAGATAATAACGCGAACACCACCCCTAGAACAAATTCGAAAATGAATAACAAAACATGAAATTTTTATGAAAATTTTTTTTAAAGTGATAAAGCTCCTAAGCTCCCTGTAAGCCAGTTCAAAATTTCTAAAAGACAAAACCCAAAAGATCGATAGATAAAGATAACCATAGGTGAGAACGGTCCGGGAAGCAAGGGGTTGGTTACCAGGGGTAAATCGAATTTTGAATTCTCAGGATAGGGGCCTCCTGGGGGGGGGTCTAAAAGACAAACTGAAAAACTTTATATAAATCTTCTTCCGACCGAAAAGTCAAATATACAATAAAATGTTTTAAACAACCTTAGAATTATCCAACATTGAGTTTTCTTGGTTTTGTTTCTTGGAAAAAGTATGAACCAGGCTAAAATAATTAGGGCCGGTGTTCGTGTTTCCTTTTTTACTTACTAAGCAAAGATCAATTTTAAATAGGAGGGTGTTTTCCATAATCACTACGGTGATGGGTTTTTGATTTAGCTAATTTCGTGTTGACCTGGTAATAATTTTTGTTTTATTGAGGTTCTTTCTTAAGAGGTTAAAAGTTTTATCTGACAAGTTTTGTTGTTAACATATACGCCGTATATTAAATCAAAGTACCGTTTTTCACTAAAAAGTTACTTTGTTTTTTTTATAAATTTTTTTAATTCAAATTTGCATTTAAAACATAAGGAGTTGGCAAAAAAAGTATAAAATCTCCCCCATTCCTGAGGAACTGTACCCTACCCTCAGTAAATTTAAGCCGCCCCCGAAATTTTTTGCTTGAATTTACACTGAAATTTTGATTTTTTTTGTTCGAAGATCATACTACTCCCCTTAAAATTATCAAATAAACCCTATCCTTCCCCCTCCTTTTGAACTAAATTCAAATCTAACTTCGCATTTATGAACACCCGTCGTTTGTATTTATGCTTGATCCCCTACTTCTTCATAAAAAAGATACAGGGAGCTTAGGAGCTATATCACTTTAAAAAAATTTTCGTAAAAAAGTCATGTTTTGTTATTCATTTTCAATTAGTTATCAGGGGCGTGTACGAGTTATTATCTCTGAAAAACTCAAAATTTCTTGTATCTCCCAGAATTTTTTCCCACAAAATCCAGAACGTTTGCTATATCCCCTCACATGAAAGCATGGATTAGAAAGCTAGGAGGATTGGCTGGCTAGTTAGTTTTTTTTACTACAAAATCATGTTTTTAAACTAAATTTTATCTTATATTAGACTTAATTTAAGAAGAGAGGAGGATATTTTAAATTCCAGAGGTTATAAAAATGAAAAGAAAATTGGGGAAGATGAGGACCCCTTAGAATTTTTTTAGAGGAGGAAGGAGGGAGGATTTGAAATTTTGAGACCAGGGAGAGAAGTTCAAAATTTGAATAAAGGCCAGAAGAGGTGTGCCCTACCTGTCCCAACCCCGCCCCCAACCGACACCCCCCTAAAATTTGGGGGTCCCTCTACTAAAAACGATAAAAATGGGGTATTTGAGGTATAACCCAAAAAATTTTTCGGGACACCCCCCAATTTCGGGGGTCGGGTATCCCTTCCCCCAAAAAATCCGGGAGGCTGCCCACCTATGCTCCTACCTGTTTTAGTTTTAGGTAATGCAACAACAGTAACCTGTATAAATTTATATACATCAGGTTTAATTTGAATTGAACTAAATACTTATCTATGGTGCAGCTCATAATAACAAAAACACATTAAAAAACAAGTAGGTATTTTATAGGTAAGTGAACGAAAAAATTGGCACCCCACTAAAAAATTTATTAAAGCCTTTAGCTGATTCAAAATACGTCTATAGCGTCTATTCAAAAACGTTACAGCGTTTTTCCAAAAAAGAAACACCTTATTATAAAAAATTGGTGCGACTGCGTTAACAACCAAGGTTACCCCGGAAAGAGCAAGTCCTAATCGTTTAGGATGTTATTTTTTTATGCATATAGCTCTAAAGGGTCAAAAATACGGATATTCCAAGCACACAAGGACGTAGCCAGCGGGGGGGGGGCGGCCGCCCCCCCCAAAAACGGTCAGACAGGGGAAAAATAAGGATAGTGGTTGAGCGGGAGGGGGGGCTGCCGCCTCCCCCGGAAATGGTCGCCAGATAGTAAAATTTGGAGGTTTTTAGAGGCTAAAAATTCAAAATTTTCTAGCGCCTCGCTAATCGCTTGGCGCCAAACTTTAAAATAATTTTAGTACCCTAATGGACCCCCAAAAACCAAAAATTTATTCCGCTTCGCTCAGCGGTCACTTTCTATAGTATACATACATTTATCTCGTTATTTATGTTGCCTGATGCTAATGTTATTTTAAAATTAGTACAATAATTTTTATAAGTAATAAGTACTACACAGAAAGCAAAACAAACAATCATATTGGTTGATTTATGTACCTCCCCCCTCCTAAATTTTCCTGCCGCCTATAGCATTGGCTCGGATTTTTTTCATATAAGTAGTTACCCTAGAAAACATGGAGCCGAGATGCTGCTCATGTGCTTTGGTTTACAATGTGGGTTTAGCCAAGGGGTCTGAAACTAACGTCTGTAAATTCCTTTTTTGTAAAATCCAGGCTCTGCCAATGTGTGCTTATGTAATTTTTAACTAAGAAAACATGTTTTTACCGCTAAAAACATTAGATAATAGGTTATTAGGCCAAAAACAGTGTATTATACAGCTTTATCTACGTTTATCCCTGCTTTTTTAACGTTTTCAAAAATTAAGGGAGGGGGCTCCGTCCACCGCCCCCCCAAATTTGGGGGGAGGGGCGAAGCCCCCCCCCCCCGAAATTTTTTTTGTACTACAATCCGCCCCCCCCCCAAATGAAACTCTGGCTACGTCCCTGCAAGCACAGTATAGGCGAACTCGTTTTCAAAAAAAAATTTCAAATTTTCAAAATATCATATTTTTTAAATGTTGGAGTTAAAATAGGTTAAAAACAAGGTAAAAAAACAACTTTTCCTGCTAATTTTTGGCGTAAATTTCATTAAGACCTTTAAATTTGAGTTTTGTTTATAGAACTATGGGGTTGTCTTTTTTTTGAAAAAAAATCGGGTGTTTTTTTTGTTCATTTACCTATAGGTACATTAAAGACTAATTTTTTAAATTATGTCTTAAATTTTTAAACACAATAACGTGGCAAATCTTGTAATTTTAGATAGCTTTCGGATATGGTATCATATTATCTCTACTTCTTGTCTACTGTTTTCTTTTGGCAATTTTTAAATATGAAGCGTTGCCACCTGCTCTGTCATCGAAAATTCTTCAAAACCAAAATCTGTCGTCAGCAACGCAAACAACTAATTTAAGTTCTAAATATGAAAACCAGGAATTAAACAAAAATAGTCCCGGTCCCAGTGGACAAATTTTTGTGTATTATTTTTTACTGATCTTGTGTTTATTGACGGGATGGCTGGCAGAAAAAATACGATTACCGCCTTTGCTGGGTAAGTTTTCATAAAAAGACGTTGACTAAATTTTTCAGTAATCGATAGGTGCCCAAGCGACCTGAGGAATAGGAAGATAAAATGATACCCCGGATGGCATGGCAAAAAGAAATAAGAAGAAGTATTCTACAAGGGGAGTTTGTCAAAGGGTACCTGTATCAAAAGCTAGGGGAGCTACCCACAGGTGGGCAGGGTGGAATCGGGGGTTTATGCCCACCCTCCTCCCCAAAAAAAGTCCAATTATTGCCGAAACCCTCCTAAAATTTGGAGGTCTCAGCACTAAAAATGCTATTTGAAGTGTACCCCCAAAAAATTTTCGGACACTTCCTTATTTCGGATACCTTCGCCCAAACCCAGGGACGTACCCAGGGGGGGCGGGGGGGTGCGGCCGCCCCCCCCCCCCCCCCGAAACGGTCGGACAGGGGGAGAAATAAGGATAGTGGTTGGACGGGGGGGGGGCCCGCCGGAAATGGTCGCCAGATAGTAAAATTTGGGGGCTTTCAGAGGCTAAAAATTCAAAATTTGTTAGCGCCTCGCTAATCGCTTGGCGCCAAACGATAAAATAATTTTAGTACCCTCCTAATTGACCGTGACCCCCAAAAAAATTTTTCCGCTTCACTTCGCTCAGCGGTCACTTTCAATAGTATTATACATACATATATCTCGCTATTTATCTTGCCTAATCATAGATGAACACGACCAAAAAGCTAGAGGGGGGTGTTTACCCCGGGTAAATGACATTTCAAAATCTAGGAGGGGGTCCTAGGGGGGGTCGAACCCCCCTAGCTTTCTAGGGGGGTCGACCCAGGGTGGAAGATTCTGATACCTAGAGGGGGGTCAGGTGGGGTCCAATTTCCGAAGCAAAATACTTTTAAACCATTAAAGGTTTAATAATAGTTTTTTTATAAGATAATACTACTTTTTATTGAATAAAAAGCGATATTCAGGTATAAAAAGGGTGTAAAAACATGAATTTGTGTAAAAAATTCACGTTTTTGGAAGAAAATTTAGTATAAAAAAGTACTTAAAATTTTCTCAAGAGGGGAGGGGGGGGGGTCAGATTTCAAAATCTAGAGGGGGGTCAGGGGTAAAAAATTTGAAAATTTGGGGAGAGGGGCCTTCCCTGGATTTTTTTCTAGGGAGGGGGGCCAAAATTTTGAGGCTAGGGGGAGAGTGGACCCCACCCTACCCCCCCCTTGTTCATCTATGTGCCTAATGCTAATGTTATTTCATAGTTAGTACAATATTTTTTATAAGTAATAAGTACTACACAGAAAGCAAAACAAACAATCATATTGGTTGATTTATGCACCTCCCCCTCCTAAATTTTCCAGCCGCCGATAGCATTGGCTGGCTCGGATTTTTTTCATATAGGTAGGTAGGTACCCTGAATAACATGGAGTCGAGATGCTGCTCATGTGCTTTGGTTTACAATGTGGGTGTAGCCAAGGGGTCTGTGAATCTCTTAATTCTTTTTTTTTTGTGAAATGCAGGCCCTGCCAATGTGTGCTAATGTAATTTTTAACTCAGAAAACATGTTTTTATCGCTAAAAACATTAGATAATAGGTTATTAGGCCAAAAACAGTGTATTATACAGCTTTATCTACGTTTATCCCTGCTTTTTTAACGTTTTCAAAAGTTAAGGGGGGGTTCCGCCCCCCCTCCCGAAATTTTGTTTTGTACTACAATCACCCCCCCCCCCCAAAATGAAACTGGGTACGTCCCTGCCCAAACCCGAGAGGCTGCCTACCTTTGGCGCTACCCCACCTTCCTCTAGGGAGGGGGTGGTTACCCGGGGTAAATCGAATTTTGAATTCTAGGAGGGGGGTCCCAGGGGCGTCCGGACCCCCCTAGTTTTTTAGGGGGGAGGGTCGACCCGGGGTGCAAAATTTTGAAATCTAGAGGTGGGTGTCCAACACGGTAAAACTCGTGCGGCCCGGACAGTATTACACTGGTATATATAAAGTGAAATTAAATAAATAAAAGGCTATTATAATGGCTTCCTCTCCATTTTAACTCGCCAAATTAAAATGAATACTATGCCATTATAGTGGAGAATGTCATTTAAATGGAGAGGCTCATTATAATGGCATACTTTTCCGTACTTTTTTATATATTAGTAGTTGCACATTTTTCGGTATATTATATATTTTTGATACTACTCTGTTTTTTTTAGCGATACTGGAAAAAAGTTGACAAAAAATTTTTTGTTTGCGGTCTTATAACTTTTGAACGCGCCGCGATCAATATGCAAATATCTCGCGTTAAGGTCCTTGTACTTTTGGCTACCTCCTGAAAAAAATTTTTTTTCAAAAATTTTGGGGGTTAGCTCCAAAATCGCCGAAATTTACGGTCGATTTTTGAGCTCAAAAATATATAATTTGTTAGGGGTAACCTACCTGGGTCGGGTACCCCTAGAGGTTAAAGGCATAGGTGGGCAGGGGGGGGGGGGGGGGGGTTAACACCCCCCCAAAATTTCGGATTTTGCTGACACCCCCCCTTAAATTTGGGTAGTCGGGACACCCCCCCCAAATATCGCCTCCCAAAGAAAAATTTTTAGTGTTATAAAAGGACTAAAAAATTTTTCCGCGCTTCGCGCGGAGTGTTTATTACCTTATTTTCCCGTTTATTACCTTTTATTACCTTTAAATTCCCCCGCTACGAGGGCAGTTTAAATTTCCCTGCTACGCGGGCAGTTTAAATTGGCAATTTATCTTAGTTTTTCAATTTCAAATCGATTATCCCATTTAGTAGTTAAGGCATACATGTTTAATTTTTTTTTTTTAAAGCTGAAGCGGGCCGGCCATGGTCATGGATATTCCATATTACCGCCTACCACCCTATATCAGCACTGTTGTTGATGTAGAATGTTAGTCAAAGCCCCACCCCTATCAGAGGATTTTAGGGATTAGATGTGAGGTTATATTTAATAATACAGAGAGAACAATAAAAATAAAGGATATTTTACCTATCCCTAGGCCTACGTTTGGTCGGTTTGTCTTACCGTGGGAGGAAGGCTTATCTTTTGGTTGCACAATAGTGTATGTAAAGATAAGCTTACTCCTCCGGTTGTGGGCTAGGCCGCAATGGCCACACGGTAAGGACCTCAGCAAAACTACTATAAAACACTATTATCCTTTTTTTAACGTTTTAAACACATGTTATAAATGTATAGTATAGCTATAAAAAACCTTAAATTTTGTAATTACTATCATTTGGAATTAAAATTTCTAGTGTATTTTAGCGCCTCAAATTATAAATTTTCTCCTCCGGGGGGTTTTGTTCCCCCCGAACCCCTTTAAAGGTTTCAAATTCTAGAGGGGGGTCAGGGCCAGGGGTAAAAAATTCTAGAGGGGGGTCAGGGGTAAAAAATTCAGAAATTTTGGGGGAGGTCAGATTTTAAATTCTAGAGGGGGTTAGGGGTAAAAAATTTGGAAATTTGGGGGAAGGGTCCCCCCCTAGATTTTCGTCTAGGGGGGGTCCCAAAATTTTGAGGCTAGGGGGGTGCGGGTGGTCCCCACCCTGCCCCCCTTCTCACCTATGTATGCGACTATTGAATTTAAAATTTTTTGGAAAATTTTTGGATTCTCCGGACTTCCAGCAATGGTAAAACAAAGTTTTTATTTTAATTTAGCGGTTACTTAAAATTTTTTCTTAACAGTAAAAATTAGACCGCCGAGCGTTTGATCGCCACAGCTCGTGTTGCAATAAAACAGACGTTAAAACTCGCCACCAGTGTAGTATAAACTCCCCACCAAAATAATAAAAACTACACCAAATATAGTTTTAAAAAATTAAAATGAAATAAATTAAACTAAAATTAAATTTAAAAAAATTAAACAAGGCAATGCTGCCTTGTTGCTACTTAGTTTCAGACCTGTGCACGGTCTGAAAATGCCCCCCCCCCGTTTTATTGGAGGATTTGCCCCCCTCCGTTTTATTGCCCCCCCCCCGCCAAAAAATGAAAAAGTACCCTAAAAATATGACGCCATTTTTGACCTATGATGACGCCATCATCGCGATTTTTTTGCAGTTTTTAGCCTATTTCAATGTATTTTAAGCCATTTTAGACCTATTTTTACCTTATTTCCGCTTTTTTTGTTTCTTTTTTTTCCTTTTCCCTTCTTTTTTTCTCTTTTTTTTTCTCTTTTTTTTTCTTTCCCCCCTGCTCGCCCCCCCCCCCCCGTTTTATTGCCCCCCCATTTCAAAAAAGTTGCCCCTCGTGCCCCCCCCCCATTTTGGAATTGCCCCCCCCCCCCCCCCCCCGTTTTAACCCTGGGGGGCAGTGCACAGGTCTGTAGTTTAAAACAAGGCGACATTTAAACAAGGCAACATTGCTGCTTAGTTTAAAAGAAATTTAAAATGAATTAAAAATCTAAATTTTTCTAAAACTTTGCAAAACCTAAATTCAAAAACAAAATTAATGGTTTGTTGTTTAATAGGTGTCCGGAAATTTGAACGCCAGCACTTGATCACCGAGCACTTGACCACCAGCATTAAAACGCCGCGCACTTGAACGCCGAACATTAGAACGCCAAGCCGCCAAGCATTAGACCGCTGAAGTATTGCATATAAATTTTATGCAAATTTTTGTTTTCCGCCACCTGCAGCGAATTATATCAACACAGCACTACAACAGTATAAACTCTCCAAAACTAAATGTTTTAGTTTTTTTGTCTTTGCAAAACAAACTATTAAGTATAAACTTTTTGTTTAACTTTTAAGGTTTTGCTTAGGCTTAGGAAAAAATAGTCATCTGAAAAAAACCCTATTAAATAGGGTAGTGCATTTAATTTCGGCACTTTTCCCAATTGAGCATTTTTGATTTTGGACTATATCTTTGGTAATCCTGGACAAAATACGACGTTTGATAGCTCAAATGAGAGCTAATTATATGTAGATGACTGTCGTGAGCTTTTTATTTGTTATGTTATGATATTTTCATGTGAAATTATGTGATTTATAAAAAATAAATTTGTTACTCGTTTTTAAAACATGGGCATTTCATGATTACGCAATAAATTAGGTTTAAAAATTAAACTGTCCTGGTAAAATTTAGTTTATTTTCCGAATTTTTAGTCACCACCGTGGTTCTACGTTGCGTCTGTGGTGAGCAATCGTTATAAAATAAAATAGTGTAATTTCGGCACTCATCTGCTGTAGGTAAAAACGGATTGAATTAAGTGGTCGGGTGTTAAATTGTAGTTGTAAATAGTTAAAAGTCAACGTTGATATGTGTAGGGGTCAAAGCACTGCACTTAAACTTGATTAAGAGGGTCCTTTTAAAAAGTGCCGAAATTAAATGCACTTTTTTCCCAAATTTTGCTCATTTTGATACCATTTGGCATTTTTGCAGTAACTTTTTGCCAGTTACACGTTGAACATCAAGTAGAAGCTTAAATTAAAGAAAACTGTCTGAAGAAAAACTGTCTAAATTTTTGAAAATGATGATTTTTTTACTGAGAAACAATCGATTGTTTGTAAAGTGCCTAAATTAAATGCATATATTTAATTTTGGCAATTTTCCATTTTTTTAAAAACTGATTTAATTAAGTAAAAAAAATATTTTCATACAGTTAAACTTTCATGACGCAACGCAGTATCGTGAAAGCTTCAAAATGAGCTATCAAACATGAAAATCGGGCCATATAATGATATAATGAAAAGTTACATCGGAAAAACAAAAAAGTGCCGAAATTAAATGCACTACCCTATACATAAAAATTTAGTTTGATGTTTAGGTTTCGCTTAAGCTCAGGAAAAACAGGTTTAAATTATTAAAGAACTAACCGTTTACTAAGTTTTTTCTTTAATTTCAAGGAAAAATATAAATTTTTGACTTATCGTTTATTGTTAAAACAACATTGCTTTGTTTAAATATTATATTAAAAACATTTTTTATTATACTCTATTGAGTTTTTTATTCTTTGGGGGAAGTTTTATACCACCTTGGCGGGGAGTTTTAACGTCCTTTTTAAAGCAACGCGTACTGCGGCGGTCTAATGCTCGGCGTTCAAGCGTGGCGTTCTAATGCTGGCGGTCTAATGCTCAGCGAACACTTGATCGCTGAGCATTAGACGGAATCGTTCAAATTTCCTAGAATCGTTTAACAGCCAAAAAAAACTTATTCCTGAGCTTGAGCGAAACCTGAAAATCAAACTACAATACTTTATACTTATGATAAATGTATATTTAATGATTTTTTATTTGAAAAAACCATTGTTTTTCCTAAATCTAAGCAAAAAATAAAAAACACACAAAAGTTTGTCATGATAGATAAATTTATAGTTATTTAATGAATGGGTTGCGTTTATCTTTGATAAAGACTAAAAACTTTAGTTTTTCCTAAGTCTAAGAAAAACCTTAAAACCAAGCTATAAACTTTAGTGATACAATGTGTTCTTAAAAAGATTTTTTTGTCACAAGCAAAATTTTACGATAAAACTGATGCACACAAATTAACACAATTGCAGGGAGTTCCTGATAGTTTTCGCAACTTTACACTCAGTCGTGGTGCTAGGTTGATTTGCTGGAGGTAAAGAAAAACCAGAAATTTGCATAAAATTTACGCAATCCTGCGGCGATCAAATGCGGGCGGTCAACTGCTCGGCGATAGAGTGCTGGCGATCAAATTTCGGGACACCAAAATATTGTCATTTTTTGCCAATATTTTATCCCATATTATAAAAAATCGTGTTTTAATCGTTTTTTAAAGTTCAAATTTGAGATCTTTAGGTCAGAATTGACCTAGAAACATGTTTTTATTTAGTATTTATAGCGTGGAATCTCTAATCGATTTTGGTACACGTTTGTTTAGTACCTGTACCATCCTATCCTACCAAATTTAAGCAAAAACAGGTCTAAAATGGCTTAAAAAACATTAAAATAGGGTTAATAAAACTGCAAAAATTGGCGATGATGACGTCATACATAATAGGTCAAAAATGGCGCCATAATTTTTGGGTACTTTTTTATTTTTTGGGGGGCAATACAACGGGGGGAGGCAAATCCTCAAATAAAGTGGGGGGGAATTTCTAGACCGTGCACAGGTCTGGTATTTTAATCAAAGATCGGTCAAATCAATGCGTCAACTTGTTTGGTATGATTCCCATACGCGTCCCAAAATTCAATTTGACCAATTCTAAAGTAAAATACACATATAAAACATCTTTGTACACTAAATCAAACACGCAGACTTCGTTTTGATGGTTATTTTTAAGATTTGGCCTTATCGAAAAGAGTTATGAACTAATTTATACCCAAAAAATGACCTTTTTTAGCAAATGCAATGACTGTGCTTACCTTCGGGAAGCACCTAACGGGCCTACGGGTTTCCAGACCTGTGCACGGTCTGAAAATGCTCCCCCCCGTTTTATTGGAGGATTTGCCCCCCCCCCCCCGTTTTATTGCCCCTCCGCCAAAAAATGAAAAAGTACCCTAAAAATATGACGCCATTTTTGACCTATGATGACGCCATCATCGCGAATTTTTTGCAGTTTTTAGCCTATTTTAATGTATTTTAAGCCATTTTAGACCTATTTTTACCTTATTTCCGCTTTTTTTTTGTCCCTTTTTTCCCTTTTCCCTTCTTTTTTTCTCTTTTTTTCTCCTTTTTTTCTCTTTTTTTTTCTTTCCCCCTGCTTGCCCCCCCCGTTTTATTGCCCCCCCGTTTCAAAAAAGTTGCCCGCCCCATGCCCCCCCATTTTGGAATTGCCCCCCCCGTTTTAACCCCGGGGGAGGGGGGGGGGGCAGTGCACAGGTCTGGGTTCCACTACCACCTAAACCTGGTTGCTGGATCTTTTCTTTTATAGAAATGTGTCCAGTGTAACATGGCTAGAGTGTTTGTTGTTGTACGTCGGCCACACATGGCAGTTTTCCATCTAGCAAACCAGTGGACAAATACAGCTCTATTGTGTATGGAGTTTGTAGCACTGGCCTTACAGGAACACCTATACTGACCATCATACATGGGCACGGCAATTTTGACCTCAAAACTTAAGTTTGAAGGCAGTTAGAAGCCATTTTAAAGACATTTTTTTTCTTCATTTTTCCAAAATTGGGGGGTTAACTTTTTCTCCCCCCCCCCACTTCTGAGTGGGGGGGGTTAAACCCCCCTTCTCAGAATTTGGGGGGGTTAACCCCCAACCCCCTTGCCCATGTATGGTTTAACCCCCCCCCCCCCAATTTTGGAAAAATGAAGAAAAAAATGTCTTTAAAATGACTTCTAACTGCCTCCAAACTTAAGTTTGAGGTCAAAATGAATGTTTTAAACAATAAAAAGCTCAAAAATGCAATAAAAAGGGCTTTTTTACCTAAAATTAGCGTTTTTTTTACCTATTTTTCCTTCAAAATCGAAAAACGATATGGGTAAAATATACTCCAGAAAAAAAAAAAACGATATGGGTATTTTGCGTTTCTCGGATTTAAACCCCCTAATTTGGGGTTTAATCTCCCACTCCGGGCCAACTTGCCCATGTATGCTGACCATGTACGACGTTAAATAGTAAGATCAATATTAGGCGCGACTTAAAAAATCCTTTAGACAAAGACCTCGGAATGATGAACACTGCATGTAGTGAACACTCTAGCGGTAAAGGTTGCCAATATCGTTATTAATGTTGGACAAAGAGTCTCAACCATGGGGGTGAAATTTTTTTTGGCCCCTCCTGGCTTGTCTTAGCGCCTGCCCTTTGTATAATCTGCATAGGGAAAATAAGTTTTAGGTTATTCAACAACAACAACAATGATGTTAATAAAAAAATTGTAAACACACAAATTAAATTAAAAACTATGTTTTAACAATGTTAGAAGTCTGAAGAACTTAAAAGTTTTTTAAAAAAATTAAAAATTCAAAAGTTACATGGACCACCAAAAACATGGACAACAATTTTTTTTAACTTTAAACGCTAATTTAAACTTATTTATTGTTCCTAAGCCTAAGCAAAACCTAAAAATCAAACAAATTTGTAATATAATAGATTTTTATTAAAATAAGTTGTTTTTCAAAAATGTAAATTTTTTTACAACTAAAATTTTATGGGTATTTGAACGCCTATTATAAAAAATTGGTTGTTACTATGAAAAAAATAAATTATATTTGTAACTGCCAGACACTTGGTAATAATACGAAAAAAATAATATTAATTTGATTAAAAGTGTAATAAAAAATTTGCTTAATAACATAAATTGTACCTGCCAAAATAGGACAATTTTTGGGTATAAATCGGCTTATAAATTCTAATGAAAAGTTAAAATCTCGAAAGTAACTACAAAAATCAAGTCTACGGGTTAAATTTAGAGTATTAAGATGTTTTATAAGTGTATTTTACATTAGGGTCGATAAAATCGAATTTTGGGACGCGTATGGAAATCATACCAACTTGTTTTATCAACATAACAATAAAGGCTGATTCATACTTAAGACAAAACGTCCTTTGGACAAAGTCCAAACGACAATTTTAGAAAAGCCAAAACGTCTTTTGGACTTTTTCCTTTGGACGAAGTATAGTATCAACGCACGCTTTTACGCTTTATTTGTCCTTTGGACAAAGTCCAAAGAACTTTTGTAGTTTGGACTTTGTCCAAAGGACGTTTTGTCATAAATATGAACCAGCCTTAAAACAAAATATACAATAGATTGAGCGTCGGTTTCAATCAATAAAGACAAAACAAAACCAAAAAGACAAAAAATGAGACAAATATCACAACAAAACTGTTTTTAAAAAATGTTTACAAACGATCAGAAGTTTTAAATTTAGGATAAATATAAATTCTATTCCGTCAGCTGTTCCACCCTTGATAATTAATTAATTTATAGGCAAGCACTAAAAGACACCTACCACTACCACACCTACTACACCTACTACACCGACCGACCAACCGAGGGGTGAAACTCCTCTTTTCCCCAAGCCCGCAAGCCGAGCGGCTTTGTGTTTGGTTGGTTGTGAGGGGCGGGGGGGGGGAGGAGGGAGGAGGCATTCAGTGCAGCAATATGCCGACGCAGCAAGACCGCCGCCCGGCCGCCCCCACCGCCCCCGCCCCCGCCCCGCCCGCTCGCCCTCCGTGCTGTTTTTGGTTGGTTTCCGCTCTGCGGAATGGGGAGCGCCCCTCGGGGTGAAGGTTTAGCGCTCTGCGCAATATAAGCCCCTTGGGGTGGCAGGAAGGAGTATGGCAGGCGAAGTATCCCGAGAAAATTTTTTTGTTTAAGGTAGAACTTCACAGTTTTTTTTTGACGACAGATCTTTTTGAATTACATCTTACTATACGTAGTTTGACCTGCTGATTCAATTTTTGACATTCATTTTTCTGTAAAAAAATGTTATCGTCCACAATCATCAAATAACATCAATAAAATACATGTCAAAAATACAAAACATTAATAAAGTTTATTACCAAAAATATTCTATTTTTCCATTTTCTATTTAGCGTATCTTAAATAAATTAAATTAAATTAAATATTTAAATTAAAAAGCTAAAAAATAAAAAAAAATTTTTTCGGCGTTAAATATATGGTCGAGCGACTACTCGAACTCATGGATCTGATGATTCGAGCGCGATGTACTAACCACTGCGCTACTGGGTCCCCTGGGATTTTCAATTAAAAGGAGCTTTTAAAGGAATGGTTCAAAATGTAGTTTCTCGGCGTCAATTAAAAGAAAATTAAATGAAAATTAAAAAAAATTGATAGGTTATTTTTAAACGAAAGTTTGGAAATAGTTAGATATAGGCTTTTACCATTTTTTTTATTATAAACGAATAAAAAAGCACTTCAGGATTTTTTTACTATATATTTTTGTAAAAAAAGTCTTTTTTGCAATTTAAAAAAAATCCTGAGATCATTTTGAACCCAAACCACCTCTGAAAGTTGCCCCCTACATTACCCTAATTTATTATAAAATTTCGCCCAAAAATAACAAATCAATTTTTTTTAAAAGGCCTTATTGTGGTTTTCAGAGGTAGAATCCATGGACATCTGTTGCGAACTGGACAAACTTTTCGGTGATGTTTTTATAACCACTGGATAGCACAGATTCTTAACTTTTTATAGCACCCCACTTTTATGGGCCAAAAATTAATATTTATAATGATATGCGAGTTTTAGTCCAAGTGGTCAAAACTGTGAAGTTCTACCTTAAATCTAATATCAGTACGATTTTTTCCGTTGTTCAAAAGCAAATAAGCCTAAAGATATTTTTACAATAGTGACAACGTAATGTCTACAATTAACCAAAAATTGACATATAATATGCTGAATTTTCGTAGCGGTTTTTTGATTTTGTATTTTAGTGTTTAGCAAATATTACTGCGGTTTTTTTTAACCCAATTTTTCAAATAAACTAAAAAATTGGCCTTTGGATCGTATATGGGAAAAGTCGCTGGATTGAGCTAAAAGTCTACAGTAATTTGGTAAATATCATAATATGTATAATATGCTATTAGTAAACAAATTTAAAATCTCCATCTAAAAAATGTAATTTTTGGTGATTATAAACAAAATATAATTACAGCTTATAATTAGATTTACGAAACAGAAAGGGTGTCAGGAAGCGGTATATCAATAAAAACCAAGTTTTTTTCATAAAAATCTAAGTTTGAAATCATGACACCTTAGTTTTTTGATTTTTTAAAAAATATAAATGGATAAGTTTTTTGTTTTTGCACTAATTTCTATTTTATTTCAATCATATATTATATTTTATATTTAAAATATTTATAAATACACAAGAAAAATTCCATGAAAGTTATATGGATAGATTGTCATTTGTTAATCTTGAAAGTTTAGAAGGAGAATTCGAAAGGGATCGAGTTTAATGATGTGCTATAAAATTTTGCACAATCTTGTTGATGTAAAAAAAGAAGAGTTTTTTAATTTGTCAAAATATAATGAAACGCGTAATTATGGTTATCTTAAATTATGTGTTGAAGCGCAATAGTAATATAGACATTTTTAGCAAATAAACTTTTTCAGTGTCAAGTTGTACCTTGGTGAGGACTCTTTGAAGTATTTACAAAAGTTTCTGCATAAAAATAAGTTAACAAGATTTTGTGAAAAACTAAAGTCCAAATCTGATTTAGCCAAATTTTGTGTAATATATAAATAACTTGTAAAATATGTTTTTTTAATTTATGTATTGAAACAATTTAAAAATTATGTGTTTTATTATTCTATAATTTCCTATATGATGAATTATTTTTTTTTCTAATTTTTTTTTTTACTGACATTTGTTCTATGTCTATGTAAGTGCTTTCTTGTGTACCTTGTGTATACAATTGGCCATGTACGACATATTAAATAAATAAATAAATAAAATAAAATTTAGGGTTTAGCTAAGGGTTAAGATTCACTATTTTTGGTTTTTAAATTAAAACATTAGTTATGATAAATATCACAGATGTTTTATGTTAGAAAATTTGGAAAAACAAAATTTAAGACAAAGAAAACATCATTTTTCCTAAGCCTAAGCGAAACCTAAAAATCAAGATAAAAGTCTAAAAAACCTAAAAATTATTGAAATGCCAAATAATTTACTGCTTAAAGCAGCACTGTCACAAATCAAAATCCTATATCGCCCAACCCGGACTGCTCCTTTAATACTGAACCAAACGAGCTGGATTTTAAGAATGTTATAGCCTTGTAGTGGAGCACTCCAAATCCCGAATTTGAGTTAGGTAGGTTTGGTATTAAAGGAGCAGTTCGTTTGCGATAAAAATATCTTTAGGATTATTTGATTTGTGACAGATGTCCTCATATTAGATTTGGTAGAACTTCACAGTTTTGACCACTTGGACTAAAAGTCGCATATCATTATAAATATTAATTTTTGGCCCATAAAAGTGGGGTGCTATAAAAAGTTAAGAATCTGTGCTATCCAGTAGTTATAAAAACATCACCAAAAAGTTTGTCCAGTTCGCAACAGATGTCCAAGGATTCTACCTCTGAAAACCACAATAAGGCCTTTTAAAAAAAATTGATTTGTTATTTTTGGGCGAAATTTTATAATAAATTAGGGTAATGTAGGGGGCAACTTTCAGAGGTGGTTTGGGTTCAAAATGACCTCAGGATTTTTTTTAAATTGCAAAAAAGACTTTTTTTACAAAAATATATAGTAAAAAAATCCTGAAGTGCTTTTTTATTCGTTTATAATAAAAAAAATGGTAAAAGCCTATATCTAACTATTTCCAAACTTTCGTTTAAAAATAACCTATCAATTTTTTTTAATTTTCGTTTAATTTTCTTTTAATTGACGCCGAGAAACTACATTTTGAACCATTGCTTTAAAAGCTCCTTTTAATTGGAAATTTCCGAGGACCCAGTAGCCGAGTGGTTAGTATGTCCCGCTCGAATCTTCGGATCCGTGAGTTCGAGTAGTTGCTCGAACATACTTTTAACGCCGAAAAAAATTTTTTTTTTTTATTTTTTAGCTTTTTAATTTAAAAAAATGTTGTATTATTTAAGATACGCTAAATAGAAAATGAAAAAATAGAATATTTTTGGTAATAAACTTTATTAATGTTTTGTATTTTTGACATGTATTTTATTGATGTTATTTGATGATTGTGGACGATAACATTTTTTTACAGAAAAATGAATGTCAAAAATCCAATCAGCAGGTCAAACTACGTATAGTAAGATGTAATTCAAAAAGATCTGTCGTCAAAAAAAACTGTGAAGTTCTACCTTAAACAAAAAAATTTATTTCGGAAATATTATGCCAAACATATTCCTTCCAGACACCAAAAGGCTTTTAAATATATTGCAGAAAGCTTTTAAAAACTTTTACAACCGAAAGTTTGGCTAATTTCCATGATATATTGCACGAAAATTACGTAATTAAATAAACTCTAAAAAAAATTGCATAACGTTAAAAACTACGGTAAGTTACGGTAGATTTTGGACAGAGTCGGAGTCGGAGTCGGTGTCGGTTCGGTGTTCGGTTCGGGGGTCATATTTGGCTTTGGTCATATAAATTGGCAAGCACTAAAAGACACCTACCACACCTACTACACCTACTACACCGACCGACCTAAGCAACCTAAGCAAAAGCTCAAAATCAAACAAAACATTAAATTTAGCTTGATTTTAAGGTTTTGCTTAGGTTGCTTAGGGAAATTTTTAGAAACAAGAGGAGTTTCACCCCTCGGTTGGTCGGTCGGTGTAGTAGGTGTAGTAGGTGTGGTAGGTGTCTTTTAGTGCTTGCCTATAAATTAATTAATTATCAAGAGTGGAACAGCTGACGGAATAGCATTTATATTTATCCTAAATTTACAACTTCTGATCGTTTGTAAACATTTTTTTAAAAACAGTTTTGTTGTGATATTTGTCTCATTTTTTTGTCTTTTTGGTTTTGTTTTGTCTTTATTGATTGAAACCGACGCTTAATCTATTGTATATTTTGTTTTAAGGCTGGTTCATATTTATGACAAAACGTCCTTTGGACAAAGTCCAAACTACAAAAGTTCTTTGGAGTTTGTCCAAAGGACAAATAAAGTGTAAAAGCGTGCGTTGATACTATACTTCGTCCAAAGGAAAAAGTCCAAAATACGTTTTGGCTTTTCTAAAATTGTCCTTTGGACTTTCTCCAATGGACGTTTTGTCTTAAGTATGAATCAACCTTTATTGTTATGTTGATAAAACAAGTTGGTATGATTCCCATACGTGTCCCAAAATTCGATTTGATCGACCCTAATGTAAAATACACTTATAAAACATCTTAATACCCTAAATTAGACCCGTAGACTTGATTTTTGTGGTTATTTTTGAGATTTAAGCTTTTGATTAGAAGTTATAAGCCGATTTATACCCAAAAATTGTCCTATTTTGGCATGTACAATTTATGTTATTAAGAAATTTTTTATTAAGCTTTTAATCAAATTAATATTATTTTTTTCGTATTATTACCAAGTGTCTGGCAGTTACAAATATAATTTATTTTTTTCATAGTAACAACCAATTTTTTATAATAACCGTTCAAATACCCATAAAATTTTAGTTGTAAAAAAATTTACATTTTTGAAAAACAACTTATTTTAATAAAAATCAATTATATTACAAATTTGTTTGATTTTTAGGTTTTGCTTAGGCTTAGGAACAATAAATCGGTGAAAAACTAAGTTTAAATTAGCGTTTAAAGCCAAAAAAATTTGTTGTCCATGTTTTTGGTGGTCCATGTAACTTTTGAATTTTTAATTTTTTTAAAAAACTTTTAAGTTCTTCAGACTTCTAACATTGTTAAAACATAGTTTTTAATTTAATTTGTGTGTTTACAATTTTTTTATTAAAAAAAACTGAAAACCCCGGAAATTTCATCTTCACCCTTACCTCGTTTAATATCTCGTCTTCTACATCTCGTCTTTGAAAAGCTTAGACATCTCGTCTTCGGAAATCTTGGCTTTCGGATGTGATTTTATAAACGTACTTTTTTTATAAACAACGAGTTGCAGTATTTAGCGACTAAAACAATTTTATTGAAAACCTTTCTTCCTAAGCCTAACCAAAAGCCAAAAAATGAAGCAAAATATTACTCTATTAAACTTTGATTAAATGATTTGTTCCACAAAACTGAGAACTTAAGTCTAGGAAAATCAAAAAATTAAGCAAAACTTTATCGTAGAAAATTTTCATTGAATAGTGTGCTTTTTGAATTGACAAATAGAAACCTTATTTTTGTTTCTAAGACTAAGCGAAACCCAAAAAATCAATCAAAACTTTCTTGTTTGGGCGGAAACTTGCCTGTTTGAAAATCGTATCCAAACTACGAGTCTTTTAAAGATGAAATGTTTAAAAGACGAGATTTCCTCAGACGAGATTTTTAAAGATGAAATATAAAAGACGAAAATTCTGCTACCTACTTTTATTGATTATTTTGGAATTGTCTTTGGAATTCGCATTTATTTGGTGGTAAAATGTTTTATGCGGTTAAAAAAATTTATTTTTTCGTTTCTTTAATGTTTTTCTCAAATCCGTAAAAAACTGAACACAAGATAGCAACTACCATGCGCTGTTTATAAGCTAGCTTTAAATTAAATAGATAAATAATTAAACATAGTAACAATGATTTACACTATTGAAATGAATAACAAAAAAGCCACTTAAGTGTAAGCAAAATCGTTTTTATTTTAAAATTTAAATGCCTTATTTTCATAAGTTCTTATTGATTGTTAAATTAACTTATATTAAACAGAAATGACATTTTGAAGGCCCTAAAATCCTGAAGTGTTCTGATTTTTACATATACTTTGTGAAAAAACCGGGCTGTAAAAAATTCTGCGTTGCAATATATTTTTTGTTTTTTAAACTGTCAGAATTGCAAAACTTAATAGGTTCTCCATACAATTTCACGATGTCACTCAAATATAATTAATACTTACAATATAACAACAATATTAAATTGTTATTTTCTTAAAATTTGGAATTCGTAGAAAGGACGTGTTGAAAAAAGGTGTAAAATAGCTTTTCACAGCTTTTATATTTAAAGCATTTTTATGAATTTCGTAAAAATTTGCTTACCGACTTATTTGACAAAAAAGAATTTTTTTCTCTTAATTATTTAAATCTTTAAAAAAATAGCTTAAGCAAAAATACATACGAGTAGAAAATGTATAATTTGTATTAACAGACAGTAGAGTATCTGACTTAATTTCGGCCAGGCCTTAATTTCGGCCACCAATAATTTATAGTGTTAGAAAATTGAGTTAAGTTAAAATTAATTGTTTTTGCTAAAGCTTTTTTTTTGTTATTATGCATTATCAACATTTTCATACAAAAAGCGATTTTTTTATTTTCATAATTTTTCCTTTGTGTTTAAACTGCATCAAATTTAGAACAAAACACTATATACTTAAAACATCTACTATTTAGGGCTCAAAATTGGTAGTTTTCATGTTTTGATATTTTCTTCAAAATCACTTTGCAATGCGTTTAAATAACTGCACATTTTAGGATTCCGCTAATTTCGGCCAAAATAAAATTTAGATGAACCTTTCCACAGAAGAAAACATAATATGACGTGATAATGAATACTATAGTATATTTCAGGGTCTTTAAAATCCTGACGTGATTTTAAAAACGACGACAATAATATCGGGAATGCGACACACGACTGTCTCGCAGGAGGCGACAAATACGACACGACGGTCCCTTCGTGTGCGCGGGTAAGTGACGGTCCCGGTAAAGGGGTATTTTACCAGTTCACTTTCAATTTCATTTCAGTCCACAGTTTTCACAAAGATGTAGTCATGTGTTCCCGCACTTTTTTTTCTTTAATGTCATGCTCCGGAGCTCTGGAACTTTGATGTCGTTTATCCTTTGCAGTTTTTGAAGCCAAAAAGTGCTATTGAAAAGGGGGCCGACGCATAAAAGTACTGCACAAAACACTACCACAAAACAGTCCCGGGTTTTGCAAAACAGTACGCACGAAAGAGTACGCCACAAAATAGTACTGTCAAAAAACAGTACGGCACATAAGAGTCCTGTGTAAATTGCGTTTGCTACAACCACGCAACTGTGAAATAAAACAGTACTGGCACGAAAGAGTACTGGCACAAAAGAGTAATGTATTTACGTTTTCAGAGTCTGCGTTTGACTCAAAACAGTACTGGAACAAAAAAGTACTAAAGAAATAACTTGTTAAAACGATTACTATTAACAGCTGTTTAACTTAATTACAATAGAAATCAATGAGCTGCGTTTTATATAACAAAATTATTTTTTATATACCATTAAATAAAGTTTTTTAAATTTTTCTTGTTTATAAGTACATATCGAGTGTAAGCGGCACAGTGAGCTTCTTCGGCTGTTTAATTTGAGTTAGTATAGCTTTGACCGCACCTACCGAAGGTAATTTTTAAAACTTATTTTTACATTTTAAATTTTTTTACATTTTTTACAATTTACTGGTAGCTAAGCCGTGGGTTTTTCCTGTTTTTATAAAATATCTTTGGAAAACGAAATTAAAAAATCGTAACCAACAAATTGCGCTTCATTGCTAATGTTCTTTCTTACCATCCGGGGATTCCTCGTGTTCCTTCCAGTAACAATTGCTCGTGTTTAATGAACGATTTAATCATTTAACTTAAACTATGTTTTAAGTGGTCTTTTAGGATAATATGTTTAAGGTATACTATTATAAGTTTAAGAAAAAAAAATTAATTTACAAAACAGTCTTGAGAAAATATTCCATGGCATTACTTTTTAATTTTTTTATAAAATTAGTTAAAATAGGTCGTAGGTTTGGAGCTCCGAAAATTTCTTTAAGCTTCTTAAAGAAGAGCGTAGTTAACATTACTAATAACCCTATACCAAAGTTTAAGTTTGTTAAGTGTTAGAACATTTTGTCCTTTGATCATTGGTAAAGCTCCGGAATCACACACAGTCAGACAGACAAACAGTTTATTTGCTATTGCTAAACAAGATATAACAAATGGTTTGAGTGTTTTTACGGCATATTTTAAAAGCAACATTGTTTTAAAATGGGGGTTAACATGAATATTCCACCTAAAAATACGAAAATTTAAAAATTGGAAGCAGATTTGCATAGATTTATTATGCTATACAAAAGTTGTTTTTAATTATATTTGACCTTTAAATTTTCAGTTTATAACTATTTATTAGTCGATTATCAAAAAAAAACAAACAATTTATCAAACAAAAATTTAAGTCAAACATTTCTAATTTTAAACGAACGCCGGTTTTTGGAGCTCCGGAACGCCAGTTTTTGGAGCCCTGGCGCACCTTTATAAACGTGGAGCCCCACTTTATTTTCAAAATAATTAAGCATATAATTAAATTCATTTTATTTTTTGCGGATTCAAGTCTCTGAAAAATAATAAAAACAAAAAAATTGAAAAAAATGGCTAAAATAACATGAACATTTTAAAATTAAATTCGAGGATGAAAATAAGCTTTATCAAAGGTGGATAATCCACCTTTGGCTTTATATAATCCATTTAAGAAGCGCAGCTTCGGAGTTTTTTGTTTATATGATTGTTTCTTCGAGCATGATAATTAATCCTTTGGGATTTTTTCGTCCAAAACGCTGCAAATCCGCAGAAGGAATTCCGCGCCACCGCTGCTCAGTCTTAGCTTGGCGAGCGAAGGAGATCGGCGCCGAGTTTAACACAGAACAGCACTGGAGCGGAATCCTGTCTGCAGATTTTCAGCGGAATGAATCCCAGAGGGTTAGAAGCGCAAGAACATCACTAACAAGCTGCTTTAGTTTCGTTAAAAAACAAAAAAAAACTCATATGGATTATTATTTCAACTGATTAAATTTTTTTAGCAAAAGTTATTTTTAGCAAAAGTTTTTTTAGCAAACGTTATTAGCAATCAAGAACCCACGATTAAAATAAAAAAATATTCTTTAATTAAGATAAATTCGGAATGCACATGTTTTACTATACAATAATTTGTATGCACCGTTAGTGTTTATTTCCAATTACCTAACCACAAAAGAATAAATATAACAAAAATACTTACCACAATTACCACGGCTCAAAAAATATACTTTAATATGTGCATATGAATTTCTTAAATATGCAAATTTTCATTTGGATCTGTCAAATCTGATAGTTTCTGCACGCAATTTCTCAGTACTCTTTTGTGTCTGTACTCTTTTGTGCCGTACTCTTTTGTTCCAGTACTGTTCCGTGCGTACTCTTTTGCGAAATCTGGGACTATTTTGTGGTACTGTTTCGCGCCGTACTCTTATGATAGGGAGCTATTAAAAAGATAATTGGTTTCAGTGCAGTTCAGTGTTTACCGCTTGAAACCGCGGAATACTGGTTGCCTTTATAGATTGGAACGCAATATACACTTCGCGTCTGAGCAGCGAACAATTGCAAAGAGTTAAAATATTAAAAGTTACGCTCTTTAAATATGCAAGTTTAAGGTATTTTTCTTAAAATTTTGCGAATGATTTTATTTGCACATTTTAGAGTTAGTTTTAACTTTTATAATAGCTATGAAAAACGTTCAGTTTGAAAAAAATTTAAACAAAATAATACATAGCATTATTTAACTACTTATTAAATAAGGGAATGGAACTATAGAAAGAAATGTTTTGAAACTTCAATTATATAGTAGGGGGAGCTCCGAGAAACATCTTTAATAATAATCAAGTTTAAAAAATATTTATTAGCAGAAAACAAAAAGAACTTTAGTTTGAATTGGGTGTATAATAAAAAATATAGTTTATTTTTATGATTTTAATTTTGACTTTTTTAACATAATACGAATAATAAACTTGTTGTTTTGTTTTTTTTTACATTTTGTTCTAGAAAACATTGTTAAAAACATACATTCATAAAATGTTTGCCTTTAAAATGAAATAGTAAAAGTTCCACATTAAAACTTAATCGCAATAGCAAGAAAAAAAACGCAAACAGAACCCACATTCTATTAAATCAGTTAAAAGTTAACCCCGATAAACTTAAAATGTAATCAAAAACAAGAAGTCACAATAGATATGTTTTGTATTGTTTTGACTTATTTTACCAAAGTAATTGTAAATTTCCACACCAAAAATTGCAAGAAACGGAGGAACTTGTTGTTCAGAATGCTAACCCAACTTTTTGTTCAAAACGGTTCATCGTTTAATAAACGAAAAAACCAAGAATTCTTAGTGAAAACGCATGAATTTTTTTTCAGTAGGCACCGTACTTTCGTAAGGAATGTCGTGTGCGCGTCGTATGGTAAAGGATTTGTCGTATAGTGTGGGGGGAATTGTCGTGAATCCGTAAATACTATAAAACCAATTCCACAACTAAATTAAATACCTACTGCCACGTCAGGATTTTATGGACCCTTAAAATGTCATATAGTATTCGTGATTACGTCATATATGTTTTGGTCTGTGGAAATGGTTGTGGGAGGAGCTGTTAAAATGACTTTTAGCCGATTAGCGGTTAAGAAAAAATGGATCTTCAATAGATGAAAGGTCTCCATTTTTTCCCAAACCCTAATTGGCTAAAATGATTCTATAAGGTCATAACTCTGTGAAGGTCTTTAACACTGAACAATTTCCTTTTAAATCGGAGGGTTTTGACTATCGTGCTCTGTTTAGCAACATATTGTTATTACATTTTTTGACAAACTTACATTTATTTTGTATTTCTCATTTACTAAAGTACAAAATATTTTTTAAATTTACAGCATCATGATTTTTGACAAATTGTCCTCAGAAGAATACTTTAAGCAAAAATATATAATACTATATATTATATTAAGGAAAAATATGTCACTCCCTACTAGAAGTGAAAATATTTTGTGCCATTTTTTGAGCACTGCCATTAATTGTCATGCACAAAAAATGGCAAAACAACTGCCATTAATTGGGCAAGTGTCGTGTAAATGGGCACTGCCTTAAAACTAGCAGTATTTTCGCGAAACCAGACACAACCAGCCAATCACAGCAAACCAAAATACGAATTTAAACACCCACCGAGTTAATGTTTCAACGTATCTTAATATATTTTTAGAAGCCGAGTCACCTGTCAGAAAGGTTTTAACCTAAAACCGTTTAGACGATTAAAAAATCCGGGCCCTTTTTAAATATCAAGAGCTCGGCTCAATTTTGGAATGCATAAAACGGTTATTTGATCGAAAACCGTAGTTACCCCAATTTTATGGTGAGGTAGAGCCGTTAAAAATTCTCAAAAGTACAATTGTAGTTGTAAACTTTTGCCTTCGATTAAGTTAAATTTTAATGAGGTTTTCTTTTTAAAGCAGCAAAAAAATACAAGACACTATAAGCTGTTTTTTCATGCATAATGTTTCTTACAAAAACACATTTTTTAATTCATAGCAAGCCCTTAAAAATTCAGTATTTAAAATTAGATCTCGTTTTAAGCTTTTTTGATTACCGCTGTTAAATTTTTAATTAAAACACTTGCCACTGAAAGAAACTTTTAAAATTGAACTTGTAAAGTTAATAACATATGTCAAAAAAAATTGGGGTAGCTGCGGTTTTTCATCAAAACCCGGTTTATGCAGTATGCACCCCAAAAAAAGCCACTCTTCCCCATAAAAAAAGCCACTTTTCCCCATAAAAAAGAGAGCTCGGATTAGTCGTCTGAACAGAGTTAGGTGAAGACCGTCCTGACGACAAGTGAATCTGCTTCTAAAAATATATTAAAATACGTTGAAATATTAACTCGGTGGGTATTTAAATTTGTACCCTTTGGTTTGCTGTGATTGGCTGGTTGTGTCTGGTTTCGCGAAAATACTGCTAGTTTTTAGGCAGTGCCCATTTATACGACACTTGCTCAATTAATGGCAGTTGTTTTGCCATTTTTTGTGCATGACAATTAATGGCAGTGCTCAAAAAATGGCACAAAATTGTTTCACTTCTAGTAGGGAGTGACATATTTTTCCTTAATACAATATATAGTATTATATAATTTTGCTTTAAGTAGGAAAAGTAATAAAATTTATTGAAATTACTTTTTAAATTATGCCTTGGCTTTTTACACCAAATTGATCAACTGTTTTTCCCTCTCTCAAAAACTTGACGTTTGGTTCATTTTAAACATAAACACGACCAAAAAAAAACACACAAAGACCAATTTGTGAAAACGGAATATTAAATTAGTACCAAACGTAAATCTTTGCACCTTTTTTCAGACGGGGTTTACTGAAATAGCTCAAGTTCTTTTTATGCAACAATGTTTTACAATGTAGAAACTTTGTGGACAAAAATCAATATAAATATTCAAACTAAGAGATTTTTTAACCCAAAAATCGAAATTATGACCTCAATGCGACGCTTGATTACTAATTCATCCCGGTTGCCTTATATGGTAAGTGGATTAACGTTCAGCGCTAGAACTAAGACGGAAAATCTTTAAGCCAGGATCGGACATTACTTCCGGTTAAAGACGAATATCCCGGCTTTTTAACTCGATATGCCAGGGGTGCGAAGTTGATAAAAATTGTCGTCACTACGGCAAAATGTGACGCTGTCGTTATAAAATACACGCGACTATGACTCAATCCGGTGTTAATAGGGTGTTGTTATAAGTCTAAAATAAGTCACAGTCTAGTGTATTTTATAGGAATTGCAGCTCATTTTGCTAATATTAAGGGCAATATTGAAATAAGGTGCCAGTCCAAACTTGGAAAGGGTGGAGATAACTTTGTAACGAAGACACAAACCAAACCACACATTCAAATGAGCTTTTTAAACATTTTTGATGTTAGTGAGTTACTTACACCTCCGCGATTTTTTTTAACTTTGCTATGCTATTTTAAGTTAAAAAGTCAATAACAGCGGCTTCAAGAAACCATATCTAGAAAACGGTTGCATACTTAGTTGCATTTTTTAAAAGGACTGTATTGAAAAAAAATTGGATAAAATGTGTTTCACAATAGTCAAAACCCTCCCATTTAAACGGAAGTTGTTTAGTGTTAAATATCTTCACAGAGTTATGACGTTATAGAATCACCTTTAGCCAATTAGCGCTTAGCAAAAAAGAGATATCTCATTCATTTGAAATAAATTTTTTCTAACGCGCTAACTGGCTAAAACAACTCCTCCCACAACCATTCCCGCAGAGCAAAACATATATGACGTGATCACGACGAATACTATATGACATTTTGAGGGTCCTTAAAATCCTGACATTTTAAAATAGATTTATTGATTTTTTTTGTATTTTTCACAAAAATATAAACCGTTTTCTCTTTTTTTTGCTCTAAATTTTTTTTCATATGGATACATTTCACAATTTAAAGAACACCACATACAATTGAATCCCGATTAAGATGAGACAAGTTAAATTGTAATAATATTGTTTTTTGATATTGTAGTATGTAGTGTCTAGTTGTGAAATTAGTACTGTACTAAGTAATATCAGTCTTGCGTATCCTGCTTTGTGCGATAAATAAATAAACTTAAAACATAAGTTTTTTCAATATCAGTTCATGAAATTGCTTTATTTTGGAAACTGGTACCTTAGTTGTAGTCAATAATTATGTATAAAAAAATAAAAAAAGTCACAGCCAGCGTAAAATCAACGCGACTCTGACTCATTTTGTTTAGATTTATTGTGTGTTAAGATATAAAAAAAGTCACTGTTACGAGTATTTTATATGGATTCCGACTCCTTTTGTTATGGTAACGGCGATTTATCGACAAAAATCCAACAGGTCTGTCGATGTCCATTGTGTAATTTTACTTGTACATGTTTTAATATGTTTTTTGAAAATATTTTGTATGAAATCCAACATTAAATTGGAATTTTTTTTTATTAAAATCCCAATAAACACATTAAGTTTGCAGCTATGACAGTTAAGGCTTTCTTTTTGACTGTGCCGCTTAATAATTGTGACAGAGCCATCATATTCTATTATTGTTGAGAGCCTTAATTGACCTTGAATTTTGTTTGACCAATATAATATGTAGTATATTATTATTTTCTTTAGTTAACGTAATATATTTTTGACAATATATTTTTTATTCACTAAAAAAAAATTCGTGGCCTATCTATGCACTTATTATATTTGTTCAAACTACAGTATTTTCAACAATAAATAACGGGTTATTTATTTATATAAACATCTGTTTATTTTATTAACAAACGTATAAAATATTATACTTTAAAGAATTTGATTGTACCTTAACTGTAATTCATACTACTTTCTTCTATTTTGATCATTTTTTTAGTACTTAGTGATTATAATATAAGTGTATTTTTATTGTTTTTAATTGAATATAAAAAGTGTTTTTTCTTTGGCGATTTTTTAGAATTATATACGTTTAAATTGTTTATTTTATTAACAAATGTTTAAAACGTATTATATTCTGAAGATTTTGATTGTCCCTTAATTATTAGTAGTACTTTTTTAGTTTAGTCATTTTTTTAGTGATTGATTATAGTATAAGAGTATTTTTGTTGTTTTTAAAAGTGTTTTTTTTCTTCCGATATTTTAGAATTATATACGTGCAAATTACGTTCTTTAGAAAAAATAATCCTACAAAAAAAACGTAAACAAATAATTTGTTTTTATCCATCATAACTTTTCAGTTGGGAGATTTTAAATAAGTCAAATTTGTGCTATTAAACCCACAAATGATTAGCTATGCACTATAAATAGCACTAGAAGCTAATTACAATAAGTTTTTTATTACTTTAGAAAAACTGCGTCAGTTGCCGGTTAATCGTTATTCGGAATTCCTTTTTTTTGTAGATTACCCTGCTGCCACAGATGGGCACCTTTACCGATTTTTTCAAATTCACTTGATTGCATATGCAGACCGGTCTAAATTTAATAACACTTTTTCAACATAAGCAACAACAAACAAAATAAACGTTTGCAAAAACTTGAACGCGGTTTAAGCAGCATACATTTTATTTAGGTTTTGAAAATTTTCAGTTTATATATATAATTTTTAGCTGCATTATATTGATTTTGTAACCGTTTTGTTTGAATTTAACCATAAAATTAAAGATGCAATATAATGATAATAATGTATTTGGGTTTTTTTTTCCTACTTTTAAGTTAATATTATTTCATTTATTTGACAATGATTAAATTTTATATTTAATTTATCAAACTATAGGCAAATCAAACCTGGCTGACCTCGATGATTTGCAGTATTCAACGTTATTAAACACAACACTATTTAAGTTTTTCAGCAAATACAGTTTAATATTAGAGAATAAAATATACTTTATTTTAATTTCTGCGCTTCCATTTGTTTTTGCAAACAAACGCCATAACCGCACGATTTTAATTGGTCCGTACATGCACATGTTCGTATAATAACTTACGAGGTCAGCCAGATATAATTCGACAAGTTGAGAAAAGCTTCTTTTTTTTTGATTTCAGACAAAACAAATTTAAAAAAAAATATAGTTTTTGCCATTTATGTTAACTTCTATGATATGAACGAAAACTGCAAAAAAATACAAAGAAATTTTTTTAACAGTACTTACTAGTGATGGGCAGTTCCGGTTCCGGGTTCCGGATATTCCGGGCAAAATTTGGATTTCCGGTTCCTGTTCCGGATTTTCGGAAAAGTTCAATTGCAGTTCTGGTTCCGGTCCAGTGTTCTGGGGTTTTCACAATGTGATAGGTAGTTCCGGTTCTGGGTTCCGGGTGTTCCAGGAAAATTTTGGAATTCCGGTTCCAGTTCCTGTTCCGGATTTTTGAAAAATCTCAATTCCGGTTCCGGTTCCTGTTCCGGAATTTCGGAAAATCTCAATTTCGGTTCTGGTTTCGGTTCCGGTGTTCCGGGGGTTTCACAGTTCCGCCCATCACTATTACTTACAAATTGACTTTCCGCAAAAAATAAAAAAAGTACACAAAGCAAATGTGAAAAACGAACAAAACTTAGTTTAATTTTAAAAAAAAGCCATAATGTAAAATTGGAAATGTTTTTTTGGAAACATTTTTTGGAGGTTTTTTAAAGTATGAATCAGTCAAGCCCAGAAAAATGTAATTGAAACACGACTGAAAAATCCAAAATGATCAAACCAAATCTGAGCTAATTCAGTAAAAGGACTGCGTTTTAACACCAAACATAAATGGACTAATTTTGAATAATGTTATGTCTAATCTAATCATTTCCATATAACTACTAAATAGTTTAAAAATGAGGTTTCAGCATTTTTAATGTTCTTATTGCTTCTTCTTATCATAAAAATTAAAAAAAACTTTGTGTGAGCAGTAATATGTCA
Source organism: Microlaimidae sp. YZB2_3 (assembly GCA_030248175.1). Classification (NCBI taxonomy): domain Eukaryota; kingdom Metazoa; phylum Nematoda; class Chromadorea; order Desmodorida; family Microlaimidae; species Microlaimidae sp. YZB2_3. The sequence goes on along the minus strand of JASAMX010013673.1, from coordinate 3,925 downwards.
TCATCGCAATAGAATGTATATTTGTGTTTGATTTATTATTTACTTATTATTATGTAAATTCTTCGGAAAAACAGCTAATTGAAATTATTTTTTTTTTGATTATAGCACGGACCAAGTAGAAAATTTTATTCAAGTTCTAGAGCTATGGGAGGAATCTCTATACCTAATATGGAAATGGAAAACGCCACAGAGTCTGTGGCTCTCTGTAGCACAGCGGCTCTGAGGCTCAGAGGCAAGGCTCTATGTGGTACAGAGAGCCTGCAGTTTCATCGCAATAGTATATTTGTTGTATATTTGACTTATCATTTCTTTATCATTATGTAAATTCTTGGAAAAGACAATTAATTAATGAAATTAAATTATATATTTCTTAGTTTAGCACGGACCAAGTATAGAAAATAACAGTAAAACTCTAGAGCTATGAGAGGAATCTCTATACTCAACATGGAAAACGCTACAGGGAGCCTGCAGTTTCATGGCAATAGCATATTTGTATTTTGACCTATCATTTCTTCATCATTATATAAATTCTTGAAAAAAAATTAATTAATGAAATTAAATTATATATTTCTTAGTTTAGCACTGACCAAGTATAGAAAATCGCAGTCAAACTCTAGCACTATGGGAGGAATCTCCATACCGAATATGGAAAACGCTACAGAGAGCCTGCAGTTGGTGCTGCAAATGCTCTGGACGATGATTTCCAATTCCACCGGGCTCAGTTCGACTTCCTCCAGGGGAAAACCGCCCTATATCGACTGCAAAGACGACAATGAAACCATAGCGCAGAAAATACTAGAGTACATACTGGACCCGTCTTACGAAAAGCTGGTCATGCCCAATCCAAACGGGGTGGACGTCGCAATGGAATTGGTCATCCAGGCCATCACAACTGTTTCCGAAATCTCAGCCAGTTTTACGTCTGATATCATATTCAGTCAGGTAAAAATGACAACAACTAAAAATATTTTACAAAGTCCACTTTAGATGAAAGTAAGGCCGGAAACTATTGATTTAACACGTCAGAATTTCGAGGACTCTTAAAATGTCTTACAGTATTCGTGATCACGTCATATATGTTTGCTCCGTTTCAATGGTTGCGGGAGGAGTCATGGCAAATAAAGGGCTTGAAAATGCAGGTGCGAATATGGCTAAAAGAATTCCGGCGCGGGCGCGTTATTAGACAAATGTGGACGTCCTTTTGTGGGCGCAGCATTACTGTAGAATTACTTTCGTTTACAACAATAAATTTGACGAGCGTAAACCTGCTTAATTTGTTGTAACAGTAAATACTTGTGTTGTAAAAAGTATTGGTTTTGGATTATTTTGAGTAAAAGTAAAAGTAATTTTAAAAATTTTAATTTAAGTAAAAGTAAAAGTAAGACCTATTTTTTTAAAGTAAACGTAAGAGTAAAAGTATAATAAGAATAATTCTGAAACGGAGCAAGACACCGGTTTTTTGGAGCTCCTGAGCTTCCTTCTAAAGTTTTTTGCTAATTTTATGTATAAATTATCATTTTTATAAGTTGTTTGGTCAAAATAAGTGGTTTTGGCGTGTTAGCGGCTTAAAAATTATTTTGTGCCATTAACTTTACAACAAGCCCATAGGAATCTACGAATTCAATTTTCTTAAATTTTAATTTAATTAATTTAAGTATTTGCAGTTGAAAATCCGAGTAAGAGTAAAAGTAAAAGTTTTTAAAAATTTAAAAGTCGAGTAAGAGTAAACGTAAAAGTAATTGAAATTTCAAAAGTCGAGTAAAAGTAAAAGCGAAAGTAATACAAAATCCGTTACTTTTATTATTTTAAGTAAAAGTTAAAACAACTTTTTACAACACTAGTAAATACCGTGTACTTAAAAAGTAGAAGATATTTGCAAATAGGTAAAAAATAGAGAAATCCCTATACTTAGCCTTATTTGCTAAATTTTGTGAATATTTTTTTAAATATCCAATAAATAATTTGAATTAAATAGAACTTCTCATCCTACTCTCGAGGTGTTATAGATATTTAATTGGTTTTAGTTCAGTGACAATTCACCAAAATATATCTATAATATAATTTTTAACTTTACTACGTATGTAACACTATATAATTAAAATTTTATTCGATAAAAACATTTTTATTCAGATATGGATGGACAAGCGACTTCGATATGACAATATAAATGACTGTCTTGAAAATATGACATTAAGCTACGAAATGCTCAACAGACTGTGGCAGCCTCATGTGTGCATTCAAAACAGCAAGAATACACAAATTCATTCTTCGCCTACGCCAAATATTTTTCTTCTCATATTTCCTAATGGAACAGTTTGGGTTAGTCTTAACTGTTTTTCATCCATTGTATATCGTTTTAGCGAAATATGACCGAATCCAAACCCGTGGTTGCAAAAGTCGGTATATTAACACATGCATCTATATATAAATAGACGTGATATGTGTGTGTGTGTGCGTGTGCGTGCGCGCGTGTGTGTGTGTATGTGTATGTCTCTCTGTGTGTTCCCTAACTTCTCCCTAACCACCCAGCGGATTGAGGTGAATGAAGTATCGTTGGAAAGTTTATACCCCAGGGAATGTCGTAAGGGGGTTGAAATTTTTAAACAACTTATGTACATGGACTTTGGAAATTGAAAATTTTTTGTCTCTGAATTGACTCAAACTAATTGATAAGAGTAAGTAGCCAATTTAAACCAGAATGCGATGTTTTTTTGGTAAAATTAACATAGAAATCCTAATACTGAACAATGTTTTTTCACTAAAAAGGGGAACGACCTTAACCCCCAATCAGAGAGAGAATTAGGCTAAGTGTGATATCATTGCAAATCGTACAGATGTCATAAAGGGAATGTCATAAAGGTGTTGAAATAAAAAAAATTTCATGGACATTCTTAGGCTAGACAATGCATTTGCATAAAAACGGGGGCCCTATAGACTTTGGAAGTTAAAAAAATTTTTGTCCTTGAATTGGCTTAAATTTATTGGTTAAATAATTAGTCAATTAAAAGCCAGAATATTATGTTTTTTTGAAAACATGAACATCTATATAGTGGATAACGTCTTTTAACCAAAAGGGGGATGCCCCTTCTCCCCATCTGCAGAATAAATTAGGGAAAATGAGGTATGATTGCAAAGCTTATAATTTGGAGAATGTCATAAAAAGGATGTTTAAAAAAATAAACATTTTTAATCTGGAAACACATTACCACCAGAGGGGCCTAATAAATTTTAAAAATAAATATTTTTCTATTGCTAACTGTTGCTATTGTCGTTGATATCTATTACCAATAGATATTAGTAAATGGAAAGCCAGCGTATCATTTTTTTCTGGAAAAATCAACAAGAACATTTTTATGCTGGACAACAAGTTTTTTCAGTACAATGTGATGTATCATTTTCCTAAACTACAAAAAGGATTGGCCTAAATGCGATATCATTGGGAATCTTAACAGTTCAGAGTGTCGTAAGGGGGTTAAAATTTTAAAAAAATAACATGGACTGATGGACGTCTGTATGCCGGACAAACTATTGATTTTTACCAGAAAGATGGAATGGATCATCCTTGCTAACTGCTAAACGAAGTGAATTACATAAGATATCATTGCAAAGCTTACTATTCAGGGATAACATAAAAGGATTGAATTTCGAAAAATTAGCAAAAAAATCTGAGAAATACAGATATAAATATTTATCAGCCGTATGGCTGACACGGGCTACTTGTCCCTTAAAAAAAACAAACATGAAATCATGGGATAAAAAAACACTCGAAAATCACTAAAACTTTAACCAGTTTTTTCCCCTGAATAATCGGAATGTTAATTATTAATAGTCGAATTTAACAAAATTATTATTAGTTAATGGTCGGATTCCACTTAATCTGCGGTGTGGTAGTTTAAACTTTGCCTGTAACTAGCGGATATGGAAA